>APFE030814364.1:0-13908 GCA_000404065.3 Pinus taeda | reverse complement strand
GGCCTCAAAACGGCTCCGGAAGTTCAGGACCCGAAAAAATTGCTAAAAATAGTAAATTGTGCTACAATTACGGAAACTGAAAAACTGAAAGAGACAGTTGCGGGGTCCAAATGGGATAGGTGGGTGGCCACCAACATCCACCTGGATCATTCCTCCCCCCTTAGGAAGCAATGGTCCCCATTGCATTGAGTTCATCCCTGAGATGAGGAAGTTTCTGTTGAGCTGGGTCACTGGTGAGCTGTTCTGCAATCTCTTATGTGTCAAGAAATGGTGGGAATCATGGTCGACGACGGTCCATATTGAACACTCAATGCAAGCAAAGGAATGGAGGAATGATATGCTTCAAAGCATTGTTGCCCATAGCCTTGGTACTGGTGTAAGGACCATGTCGGAGTGGTCGGAGCTTCTGATGGGCTCTTGTAAGGCATTCTTTCTGCAGATGTAACCAAACTTTGTCACCCACCTGTAACTTACGTGGTACCCCTATGCGTGAGAAGAAGTTGTTCCTGTGTTCTGTCATAACCGTATCCCTTTGCTGCTGCAACTACATGGAGGAACCCTTTGCGAGGGTCATGGATGTAGCAACGATCTTCCCCTTACTTTGGGAGTGAATCAACAAGAAATAAATTTCCGAGTCTGTGATATGAGCTTGTTGCCTTTCTTGGTAGTGACCAAAGAGGTGGCGGTAGGTGGGGCTACCTCCAGTATCCTGTATAATGACTTATCCAAAGACATAATAACAGCACGAGGTCTTCACTCATACACACCATGTCGCTTCCACAAGTATGGCTGGCCTAATAGTACATCGCAAACATCCAGAGGTGTAACATCACACAATACCTCGTCTGTGAGAGGCTTGATGCTATAGGGAAGGCAGCATTGCTGGTGAACTTTGAGATCTCGTCCTTCATGAAGCCACCCAATACTGTATGGTTGTGGGTGTAGTGTAGTTGGTAGGCCCAACCACTTCACGAACTCCTTATATCCCGACCTCGTTGGGGACATGCAAAGAAAAACAGAGAAAAAGAAGATTGCTCTGATACCATTGATCCGGATTTAAACAGGAACGCAACAAAATACAGAGATAACCATATACACAAAGATGCAACGGAAATAATGCTTCATTTCATTAATGGAAAATACCGAAATATGCTTACAACCAGAAATTGAAATAAACCAGCTAGGGCAATGGTAGCTTATCTCTGAGAAGAGATGTGGCAGCTACATGCCTCTGAACTGTGTTACAATGAGGCGCGAAGGCCTATTTATTGTTGAGAAACAATGGTGGAAAACCCTTCACATTCCAAAACCTAACCCTAGAAGATGAAACGCCAAATTGTGGGGCCCATTTTGGGTAAATTGGTACATCAATTTCCTGAGGTCGTAACTTTGGCATACGATCTCCGTTTCACGCGTATGATGGCTCGTTAGAAAGATCTATCCGAGAACTACCACTTTGTGAAAGGCAACATGTGACTTGTGTTGCCCCCAAATTTCCCAGAAAACGTAGTTTAGGGCCTCAAAACGGCTCCGGAAGTTCAGGACCCGAAAAAAATTGCTAAAATTACTAAATTGTGCTACAATTACGGAAACTGAAAAACTGAAAGAGACAGTTGCGGGGGTCCAAATGGGATAGGTGGGTGGCCACTAACATTCACCTGGATCATTCCTCCCCGCTTAGGAAGCAATGGTCCCCATTGTGTTGAGTTCCTCCCTGAGATGAGGAAGTTTCTGCTGAGTTGGGTCGTTGGTGAGTTGTTTTGCAATCTCTGATGTGTCCAGAAATGGTGGGAAGCATGGTCAACGACGGTCCACATTGAACACTCGGTGCAAGCAAAGGAATGGAGGAATGTTGTGCTTCAAAGCATTGTTGCCCATAGCCTTGGTACAGGTGTAAGGACCATGTCAGAGTGTTCGGAGCTTCTGATGAGCTCTTGTAAGGCATTCTTTCTGCAGATGTAACCAAACTTTGTCGCCCACATGAAACTTACGTGGTACCCCCGTGGGTGAGGAGAATTTGTTCCTGTGTTTTGTCATGACCGTATCCCTTTGTTGCTGCAACGGCATGGAGGAACCCTTTGCGGGGGTCATGGATGTAGCAATGATCTTCCCCTTACTTTGGGAGTGAACCAAACAGGAAATAAATTTCCGAGTCTGTGATATGAGCTTGCTTCCTTTCTTGGTAGTGACCAAAGAGGTGGCGGTAGGTGGGGCTACCTCCGGTATCCTATATAATGAGTTATCCAAAGAAATAATAACAGCACGAGGCCTTGACTCATACATAGCATGTCGCTTCCACAAGTATGATTGGCCTAATAGTACATCACAAACATCCAGAGGTGTAACATCACACAATAACTCGTCTGTGAAAGGCTTGATGCTGTAGGGAAGGCGGCACTGCTGGCGAACTTTGAGATCTCGTCTTTCATGAAGCCACCCAATATTGTATGGTTGTAGGTGTGGTGTAGTCTCTAGGCCCAACCGCTTCACGAACTCCTTATATCCTGACCTCGTTGGGGACATGCAAAGAAAAACAGAGAAAAAGCAGACCGCTCTGATACCACTGATCCGGATTTAAACAGGAACGCAACAAAATACAGAGATAACCATATACACAAAGATGCAGCGGAAATAATGATTCATTTTATTAATGGAAAATACCGAAATATGCTTACAACCAGAAATTGAAATAAACCAGCTAGGGCAATGGTAGCTTATCTCTAAGAAGAGATGTGGTGGCTACATGCCTCTGAACTATGTTACAATGAGGCTCGAAGGCCTATTTATTGTTGAGAAATAATGGAAAACCCTTCATATTCCAAAACCTAACCCTAGAAGATGAAATGCCAAATTGTGAGCCCCGTTTTGGGTAAATTGGTACATCAATTTCCCGGGGTCGTAACTTTGGCATACAATCTCCGTTTGACGCGTATGATAGCTCATTAGAAAGATCTATCCGAGAACTACCACTTTGGGAGGCGCAACAAAGGACTTGTGTTGCCCCCAGATTTCCCAAAAAACGTCGTTTAGGGCCTCAAAACGGCTCCGGAAGTTCAGGACCTGGAAAAACTGCTAAAAATAGTAAATTGTGCTACAATTACGAAAACTGAAAAATTGAAAGAGACAGTCGTGGGGGTCCAAATGGGATCGGTGGGTGGCCACTAACATCCACCTAGGTCATTCCTCCCCACTTAGGAAGCAATGGTCCCCATTGCGTTGAGTTCCTCCCTGAGATGAGGAAGTTTCTGCTGAGCTCGGTCACTGGTGAGCTGTTCTGCAATCTCTGATGTGTCCAGAAATGGTGGGAAGCATGGTCGACGACGGTCCACATTGAACACTCAATGAAAGCAAAGGAATGGAGGAATGTTGTGCTTCAAAGCATTGTTGCCCATAGCCTTGGTACTGGTGTAAGGACCATGTCGGAGTGGTCGGAGCTTCTGATGGGCTCTTGTAAGGCATTCTTTCTGCAGATGTAACCAAACTTTGTCGCCCACCTGAAACTTACGTGTTACCCCTGTGGGTGAGGAGAAGTTGTTCCTGTGTTCTGTCATGACCGTATCCCTTTGCTGCTGCAACTGCATGGAGGAACCCTTTGCGGGGGTCATGGATGTAGCAACGATCTTCCCCTTACTTTGGGAGTGAACCAAACAGGAAATAAATTTCTGAGTCTGTGATATGAGCTTGCTGCCTTTCTTGGTAGTAACCAAAGAGGTGGCGGTAGGTGGGGCTACCTCCGGTATCCTGTATAATGACTTATCCAAAGAAATAATAACAACACAAGGCCTTGACGCATACACAGCATGTCACTTCCACAAGTATGGTTGGCCTAATAGTACACCGCAAACATCCAGAGGTGTAACATCACACAATACCTCGTCTGTGAAAGGCTTGATGCTGTAGGGAAGGCGGCACTGCTGGTGAACTTTGAGATCTCGTCCTTCATGAAGCCACCCAATACTGTATGGTTGTGGGTGTGGTGTAGTCGGTAGGCCCAACTGCTTCACGAACTCCTTATATCCTGACCTCGTTGGGGACATGCAAAGAAAAACATAGAAAAAGCAGACCGCTCTGATACCACTGATCTGGATTTAAATAGCAACACAACAAAATACAGAGATAACCATATACACAAAGATGCAGCGAAAATAATGCTTCATTTCATTAATGGAAAATACTGAAATATGCTTACAACCAGAAATGGAAATAAACCAACTAGGCTGATGGTAGCTTATCTCTAAGAAGAGATGTGGCGGCTACATGCCTCTGAACTGTTCCGAACTGTGTTACAATGAGGCTCAAAGGCCTATTTATTGTTGAGAAACAATGTAAAACCCTTCATATTCCAAAACCTAACCTTAGAAGATGAAATGCCAAATTGTGGGCCCTGTTTTGGGTAAATTGCTATATCAATTTCCCGGGGTCGTAACGTTGGCATACGATCTGCATTTGACATGTATGATAGCTCGTTAGAAAGATCTATCCAAGAACTACCACTTTGGGAAGGGAAACATCGGTACATGGACCCATGTTGTCCCCAGATTTCCCAAAAAACGTTGTTTAGGGCCTCAAAACAGCTCCGGAAGTTCAGGACCCGGAAAAACTGCTAAAAATAGTAAACTGTGCTCAATTTAGGACACTGAAAAAGCTGAAAGAGACAATTGTGGGGGTCAAATGGGATTGGTGGGTGGCCACCAACATCCACCTGGATCATCACTTAGATGAGTGTTCAATTTATAGGTGGATGAAGGAGTCTATGTCATAAATGGAGGTATTGAATGGCCTTCCATAGTTAGAATTAGTTCCATGGAGGAAGGGATGAGAGGATACGATGCATCTTAACTCATTCCTCATCCATTTTTGAGCTCATAGGAGTTGATAAGTGAGCGAAACTTCTATATGACTCAAAGAGATAAGAATATTCCACAAACCTTATTTGAACTTCACTCAATCTCACCCAGCACAGGTGAAAGAGGGCCTAAGTGCTCTACAGAGCACCCTCACATGGACTCAACTACTCTGCAGTGCACCCTTACATGGGCCTACATGTACTGGTCCCTCTAGAGGTTATTTTAGGATGCCTTCAAGTCAAGAAATTGTTTGGGAAGGAGGCATTCAAAACGTTGAATTGTTTATGGAATGTAGAAACTAAAATTAGGGTTTGATGAGCCCTAAAACACTGATATGGATGATGGGAGTGATGTGCCCAAATGGATCTGTAATAGTATGGTATAGATGGCTTTGCTCTCATAAACAAATTGTCACTTGGGCAATTTTTACAAATTAAATGATAACACATTATGAGGATACAAAAAACAACACCTTTTTTAGCCAATTGATAAATCTCAAACAAAAGGGTTCAATTATGGAGCACATTGAGGACATCCCAAAATTGAATATAAGGGTAAAAGATATTCCATAGGAGCATAAGATTGATGTCTTAATAGGGCCTTTAAAGGATAACATCCAACATGAGGTTCACCTTTGGGAACTTGATTCATTAGAGAAGGCATTCATGGTGGCAAGAAAAATGGAAAGCAAAATTATTGCAATAAGGAAGCCTACCACTCACAATCATAAAGATGGAAGTGTTGTTTCACCTAGCCATCCACAAACTACAAGGTTGAAACCACAACAATTGGAAGAAAAAAGAGCAAAATGGCTTTGTTACAGTTGTGATAGCAAATACACTAAAGGTCTTAAGTGTGTTGAGAAGAAATTATTTTACATAGATTGTGAAGAGGAGAAAGAAAATGAACAAGAAACATCAAAATAAGAGGATATACACCAAGAAAAAACCCTAGAGAAATAAGAAATGAATCCAACCATATCTTGTAATGCATTGGTTGGAATTACCACTCCTCAAACTATCAAGAAGGTAGAAGGGCACATTGGGTATTGATTGATTCAGGAAGTACCCATAATTTTATTCATTGTAAGATAACAAAGGAATTGAATTGCTTCCTATATCCATCAACAGAGTGTCAAGTGATGGTTGCAAGTGGAGGAACCATAAATTGCTCAAGAAAGTGCCATAACATCAAGCTATCCATGGGAGAATATGTAATGAATACCCCAACGATTTCCATTCCAATGGGTGGTGCAAATGTTGTACTAGGAGTCCAATCGGTACAATCCTTGGGTACAATAGCTTTTAATTTTTAAGAAATTTTCATGAAACGTTCTTCAGAAGGAAAGGAAGTTTAATTAAGGGGTATCGTAGTGAAATTGGGAAAGATAATCAGCTCTAACGAGATGAGAAAGCTTCTAAATAAAGAACTACGAGGCATAATTGCACAATTATGTTCACTAGAGGTTCCCACATCGAAATCATCTATTAATTCTCTAGATCTCCAAAAAGTCTTGGATAATCATTCCAACGTATTTGAGACTCCCAAAGTCGCCCCACCTATTCTTGATCATGATCATGCTATTCATTTGATTCTAGGAAGTTTTCCTCCAAACATCAGGCCTTACAGATATCCATATTCCCAAAAGAGTGAAATTGAATGTATGGTTGTAGAAATGCTAAAGGCTGGTATAATTCAACCTAGTCAAAGTTCTTTCTCTCCTCCAGTAGTGTTGGTTCACAAGAAGGATGGATCATGGTAGAATTGTCTAGATTATAGGGAGCTCAATAACCTCACTATTAGAGATAAATTTCCCATTATTTTCATTGTTGAAGTATTGGATGAATTGCATGGATCAATTTACCTCACCAAGTTGGATCTTCGTTAAGGATATCATCAAAGAAGAATGAAGACTGAAGACATTCTGAAAACAACATTTAGAACTCATGAGGGTCATTATGAATTTTTGGTTATGCCTTTTGGCCTTACCAATGCACCTTCTACATTTCAAGGTTCGATGAATTCCATTTTCAAACCCTTCCTTGGAAACTTTGTGTTAGTATTTTTTGTTGATATACTAATTTACAGCAAGTCTTGGAAGGATCATGTTCCACATGTTCATAGGGTTCTCAAACCATTGGAGGAGAAACAATTATATGAAAAAGCTCCAAATGTTTCTTTGGAGTATAAGAGGTGGAATATTTGGGTCATATTGTATCTCATGAAGGTGTTAAGGTAGACTCTAGCAAAATTAAAACCTTTAAGCAATGTAAGATAACCACATTCATAAAGAATCTGCAAGGATTTCTTGGGTTGACAAGGTATTATCGCAAGTTTGTTAAGAATTACGGGAGAATAGCATCACCTCTAACAACATTATTGAAGAAAGATGCATTTTCATGGAATCCATAAGAAACAAAAGGCCTTTCAACATCTTAAAGAGGTAATGTGCCAAGCACCTGTCTTAGCTACACCGAAATTCACAAAATCCTTTATTATGGAATGTGATGCCTCATGAAATGGAATTGGTGTTGTTTTAATGCAAGAAGGAAGACCCATTGCTTTAGAAATTCGTCTAATCAAATGAAAGTATTTACATGAAGCTATTTATGAGAAGGAAATGTTGGCAATACTACATGCAATTAAGAAATAGTTGCCCTACCTAATAGGAAGACACTTCAAGGTAAAAATAGATCATGATAGTCTTAAATAATTTTTAGAACAAATATTATCTTCATAAGAGCAGAAAAATGGGTCACAAAGATGATGGGTTATGAATTTTAAATCATTTATAAAAAAGGGAAGAAAAATGTTGTGGCATATGCACTCCCAAGTAAGCATGAGGATGTGCAAGCATTTCGTTGCGCCATTTCTATTATCAAACTAGAGTGGATAAACTGAGCAAGGGATGAATGGAAGAATGACAAAGAAGTGTGGGCACTCATTCAAAAGATACAACAAGATTCCATTACATCTGATACATTTAGTTGGAAAAATGATTCGTTATGATACAAATATTAGTTATACCTATGTAAGAATTCCCAACTCAGACAAAAGATTCTTAGGGAATTACACACCTCTCCCTTAGGAGGGCACTCACGATTTCTAAAAATTACCATAGGGTTAAGAAGGATTTTTTTTGGGATGGCCTTAAATTGCATATTCAAAAGTTTTTGGTAGAATGTTTGGCTTGCCAACAAAATGAAGTTGAAAAAATTAAGACCCAAGGTCTATTACAACCTTTATTCATTCCAAGCCAACATTGGGAGGAGGTTTTAATGGATTTTATCATAGGTTTAACCAAGTCTAAAAGAAAGAGCGTTATCATCCTGTTAGTTGGAAGACTTACCAAAGTATTGACACTTTTGTGCATTATCTCATAAATTTAAAGAAATTATGTTTTCTGTTGCATTTATGGAAACAATTCAAAAGCTACATGGAAACCCAAAGATTATTGTAAGCAGCAAAGATCCCATTTTCACTAGAATTTTTTGCACAAAATTATTTTCTTGTCTTGGTAATCAGTTAGCTCATAGCTCATCTTATCATCCTCAATATGATGGGAAAAATGAGATAGTAAATAAATGTTTGGAAGGATATCTCTGTTGCTTTGTATCTGGTAAACATACACGATCGATCAAATGGTTGCCTCTGGTTGAATGGTGGTATAACACTTCCTTCCATTTTGCAACAAAAATGACCTTAGTTATGGCACTTTATGGATATCATCCACCATCCATCACATAATATTTAAGAGAAAATTCTAAAGTTCAAGTAGTGGAAGATCACATTGAGAATCAACAACAAGCTATCCAACTCTTAAAGGATAGCCTCACCTTTGCACAAAATAGAATGAAACAGAAGGCATATCAACATCACAACAAAAGAATTTTTGATGAAGGTGATTGGTTATTCCTATGGCTACAACCTTATAAACAGATGTCCCTCAAGAAAGCTAATAAGGATAATAAATTATCACCAAATTATTATGGTCCCTACAAGGTGTTGCAAAATATAGGTACTATGTCATATAAATTGGAGCTTCCTACAGCTTCCCGAGTGCACCTAGTTTTCCATGTTTCATGCTTAAAGAAGGTTATTGGTGACAAGCTCCCAGCTCAAACAATATTTCTAGAACTTTTGGAGGAAGGAATATCATATTGGAACCTGAAGCAGTCAAAGAATGAAGAACTCAATAGCTACGAAATCGATCAATTTTAGAGTATCTCATTAACTGGAAGAACTTACCCACTGAAGATTGCACATGGGAGGATGAGAATTTTATACATAAGCATCTAGAACTACTCAAGTGTTGAGGACAACACTTTTTTAAGGAGCGGGGCACGTTAGATCCCTATAATACTAGTGATTCCCCCATTACTATTGTCATTATATCCCTTATTGTTATTCTTGTGCCCCTATTGTCCCCATATTGTTATTATTGTGCCCCATAGAAGCCCACTATCATTATTTTTGTGCCCTTATATTATTATTGTTATGTTGGATTTGGTTATATTGTGACCCCTTAGACTCATACATATAGAAAGGAGGTTTTCTCATTTGTATCATCCAATAATTGTTCATTTTTGTAATGTAAAGGAGGTTTCCCCCTTGAAGAGCCCAATTTCTAAGACATTGATCTATATTTTCTATATTTTTGTTTATTGGTTTCAAAATAATTTATGCAGTAGATGAAAGTGAGCTCAAGAAGGTTATCTTGAGGGAGTCTCATGTCAAGTCATATTCAAGTCATCTAGGATATCAGAATAAAATGACAATAGTTAACAAAATTCTATCATTGGCCAAAGATGAATAAAGGTGTTTGAGTTTGTTGCGAGATGTTTGAACTTTCCATACGTAAAATTAGAGTGTAAGCGTTTAGGTGGTCTATTGCAACTGATTCTGATTCTAGAATGGAAATGGGAGGTTGTTTCAATGGACTTCATTAAAGGATTTCTGAGGGCATTGAGACAACATGATTCCATCATGGTTGTGTTAGACAAGTTAAGTAACGTAGCTCACTTCATTGCAATCAAGTCTATGAATTCAGCTAGTGAGATAGCTCAGATCATTATCGGGGATATAATGAGATTGCATGGTGTTCCCTAGAAGATCATATCAGACAAATATGCCAAGTTCACTTCCACATTTTGGAAGGAGTTACTTGCATGTTTGGGGACAAAGTTAGCCTTTAGTACAACTTATCATCGATAGACATATGGACAGACAGAGAGGACCAATAGGATTCTTGAGCACATGTTGAGGATGTTTGTCATGCTTTAGCAGAGGAAGCGGGAAGAATATTTTCCATTGGTATATTTTACTTATAATAATGGGTATCAATATTCCTTGAAGATGAGTCCATTTGAGGCACTTTAATGGTATAGTTTTAATACTCCTCTCAGCTAGAGTGATGCAGTGAATAGGGTATTGATTAGACCAGATACGTTAGCATAGGTGTAACAAGAAAGGTAGGTGGTAAAAACAAATATAAAGGAAACATAGGATAAGTAGAAGATTCATGCATATCAACATTGGGTATTTAAGAAGTTTCAGGTTGGGGAGCATGTGTATTTTCACATCAAGCCCAAGAAGATATCTTTGAGGATTGGATGATGTGCCAAGCTAGCACCTCAATATTACAGGAATTTTGAAATCATTGAGAGGATTAGACGAATGGCCTATAGACCTTCACTACCTCTGATAGTGAAATTCCATGATATTTTCCATGTTTCATTGCTTAAGAAGTATGTCTATGATGTTCATCATGTGATTGACTAGTTTGTATTGTGGGTGTAACCTGAGGCATAATTCCATCTATAACCATAATGCATATTGTAGTAGAAGGTATTGATCCTCTATAACTAATAAATCAAGTAGTTTAAAGTGAAATAGAAGCACTTTGGTCCCAATGAAGCTACTTGGGAGATGACTGGTCGGATCTAGGCTTTATATCCTTCATTAATTACTAGTTCAAAAAAATGAGTTTTGGCATATCTATATGTATATATGGACTTTGTTGTGGATTTGGTAATGATTTGCATTATAAATGTCCAATAATTGCTATGCTTGTCATGTTTTTCATTTTGGTCATGGTCTGGAGTAGTTTTTCATTGTAAATACACAATCAAGTTGTGTTATAAAGCTCCATCGGAAGTATGTTTTGTTTTAGCGGTTGTTGTTCATAAGTGTCATAGAACACCATCGATGATGTTCCCCCAAGGGGGAGGGTTTTGTAATAGTCCCTCGCTCATTTTCCATGTAAATAAAATCAAACCAATTTCATGGGACATGTATTTCAAGCTAAATGATTGGAAAAACATAGTGATGGGTATCACTTGTGAGTAATTAGTGGCCATCGAAATTGGCAAAGGAATTAGCAAAGGAAAGTGTAAATAATAATAATTTTATTTATGAAAATAAAGGAAAATAGGAGAAGAGGAGGGTGACGAGACACAAACTTGCATGAGAAGGAAATTGAAAGAAAAATGAAGGAAAATGAAGAAAATTGAGGGCTTAATGATAAAAATGCTTCTTAGGATTAGTTCACAACCTTTTGTTAGTTCATTTTTGGAGCTCACATTTTCATTCTCTCAATATCTCATACTATTGGACACTTAGTGTATTCTTGGGGTTTTCTTGCAACATTTTGGCATACACTAGATTTGGAGAAAGAAGACAAAGGAAAGTAGGAAAGTTCAAGGGAACAATTGGACTAGAATCAACAATTAGATTACATTGCAGGTAGTAGGTTGCATGTTTGATTTCCTTGTTGATTTCTATAAGAATGGAATATGCATGTCATTTTCTAGTTATGTGTTGTCATTGGCATGGATATTTTCCTGGAGTGACATGTTGGGTGTGGAGCATGATTATTTAGAGGTCTTTATTTTAGCTGGATGTACACCCAAGAAGTGTTTACACCCCTCCACGTGGGGGGGGGGACTTGTCCCCCCCGCGAGGGTTCGAGGGGGTCGATCCCCCACATTGGGGCAGTCCGGGGGCTAGCGGTCCCCAGGCGCTGCCTCCGAAGCTAAAAACAGATGTAAATTTTCCTTGTAAAATTATAGTAATTTCTAGTCAATCTAGGCCATTTATTAGGTGGATGATCTAACGGTAGAACTTATGTTTAGTTTAGGGTTTTTTTCCCTAGAAGGCAACCCCTCTCTTTGTATGAGGGCATTGTATCGAGGTTGTGTAATAAAGGTGTATTCTTCGAGCAAGAAATAGACAGGTGAGGCTATGAGAGAAAATAGAGGATATTATAGCGGATTTGTTGTAGGTTGTGTCCCTTCTTTTTGTTGGATAATATAAAGGAAGGACTAGCTTTTTGAAGTGGACGTAGCCCAAAATGCGTGAACCACGTATATCCATGTCTCTTTGGTTTTATGCGTTTTCAGTGTTTATATTTATGCAATATTCTATGTGTTCCATTGCTCTGTAATATATAATTTTCTAACAATTGGTATCAAAGTCGAAGGTCTATTTGGCTGACAAACTCGCATGAGAGAAGGGCTCCCAGTTCGAGTGGGAGCAATGGCGGAAGATGGTAAGTTTAGGGTCGAGAAATTTAATGACCAAAACTTCTCTCTGTGGAAGATGCAGATGGAAGATTATCTATACCAGAAAGATCTGTACCTACCATTGGGTGGAAAAACAAAGATGCTGACAAGTATGATAGATGAAGCATGGAACCTTCTCGATAGAAAGGCACTCAGAACAATACAGTTGTGCCTCACAGTAGTGGTCGCCTTCAACATTTCGAAGGAAACAGTGATAGAGGGTTTGATTAAGGCATTGGCGAAACTATATGAAAAACCCTCAGCCTCAAACAAGGTATTTCTTATGAAACAGTTATTCAATATGAATATGTCAGAAGGTGGATCTATTGCACGCTATTTAAATGATTTTAATACAGTTACAATTTAGTTAAGTTCTGTAGGGGTAAACTTTGAAGATGAAGTTAGAGCTCTGTTATTCTTGTGCTCATTGCCAGAAAGTTGGAATGGTTTAGTAATGGCCATTAGTAACTCTGTTTTTAGATCTAGTACTTTAAAGTTTGATGATGTTGTTGGTGCTATCCATAGCAAGGAAATGCAATGGAAAAGCTCTGGTGAGACATCGGGTAATGCTTTGAGTGTAGAGTCTAGGGGAAGAAAAATGGAAAGAGGAAATAGCTTAGGATATCGCAGTAAGTCAAGGAAAGAAAGATCCAAGTCTAGATCGGGGATAGTGTGCTGGAAATGTGAAAAGAAAGGGCATATAAAGAAAGATTGTAGATCTCGGAATGGAAAAGAAGGAGATGCACAACAAGAAAACAATCATGAAGCAAATGTGACAGGTGAGGTGTTACAAGATGCTTTGATTATTTCTTTGGAAAATATTATTGATTCCTGGGTGGTAGATTCAAGGGCCTCATTCCATGCCACACCTGATAAGAAATACTTTGATGTCCATGTTCAAGGAGATTTTGGACAAGTCTGTTTGGGTGATGATAAACCCTGTAAATTTTTTGGAATGGGTAAGGTTCTTGTAAAACAACAGAATGCAAACCAATGGCTACTAAAGGAGGTAAGGCATGTTCCAGATCTGAAGAAAAAATTGATTTCAACAGGGTAGTTAGGCAGTGAAGGTTATGTGACAACTTTCACAGATAAAGCTTGGTAGGGCGCCAAAGGAGCACTGGTAATAGAAAAAGGCGAAAAGGTTGGTACATTTTATTTATGCAATGCTATTTCTAACTCTGTTAATGATTTAGCTTCCAAAGGAGTAGATGCAACATTATGGCATCATTAGGCTTGGACACATGAGTGAGAAAGGGATGAAGATCTTTCACTCAAGGAATTTGTTACCAAGTTTGAAGAATGTTGATTTGGACTTCTGTGAGAATTGAATTTATGGAAAATAGAAGAGAGATATATTTCTCAAAGTTGGGAAAGAAAAGAAGAGCGAAAAATTAGAGCTTGTGCATACAAATGTATGGGGACCTACTCAGGTATCATCTCTCGGTGGATCTCATTATTATGTTACTTTTATTGATGATGCAACTAGAAAAACTTGG
>APFE030814362.1:203045-233584 GCA_000404065.3 Pinus taeda | reverse complement strand
ACAATCATCTATATATGGATCCCTCATCACAGAGATCCAGAGGCTGGAATCTTGTATCTTGTAGAGAAGTGTTGTTGGTTTTCTGGTGTAACTTCATAGTGTTGGGTGATCTAAGCTTTAATTGAGGTGAATAAGGGCTTTCTTGTTGGAGGATGATGCTGGGTCAGAACATATGGTTGTAATCCTCTTGCTATTCTTGATCTTAATAAAGCTATTCAAGTTTTCCTCCATATTCTTGTATGTTTGTTTATATATGCATTTGTATGGTTAACACATATCTGGTCCTATGTTATTTATGAATATAGATCTCTTTTCTTAGATAGTAGTATGCTTCTTTGATTCCAAAGGTGCTCTTTGAAGCTGGGAAGACGAAGAAGAAGCGGCAAAGATCTATCAGGAAGGAGAGGAATCAAGCAAAGGAACCAAGCGCAAGACTAAGGTTGGTGTCCTTGTTCCACTCTTATCTATTTTCATAAAGGAAAGCGAAAGTAGACTTTACTTGTTTGTTTCTAAGATAGCTACCAGTCTTAGTGGGAATAGCAGCTCCAAGTGGACATTATTCCCGGTAACAAAATGGTGACTCTGTTGGGGAGCGAATAGATTGTTTGTTAGTCTATCTTTGTTTATTTTATAAACTTACAGATGGAGCCTGAAGTCAAGCCAGCTAGCCTTCGAACTGAATTTGTTATACAAATGTAAAGTAGATCAATGATGCTTCATTCTATATCTGGGTTCTGTTTATGAATTAAACAATAGATCTGCAAACGTTCTAATTGCCCTAAGTGGTGGCTCTAGTAACCTCCTTAGATCAACCCTTGTGATTTACATTTACTGAACATCACTTACTCAGCCTAAATCCCTAAACTGAATTGCAAATTGTGAGCAAAAACTCATTAAAATTCTCGCACTGGTACCATCAGACCCTGCCTTCAAGTCAGTCTATATGCATCACACTTCCCATGTGCAGTAGGTGCACTGCATACTGAATTCTCTGTGTGACAGGTGCGATGGTCAGGGAAGGTTAACTTTACCTTCAGACTTTGGTTTTGTCTTCACTATTTTCAGTTCTATTCAAGAGTTTTGTTGTCTGTGGTTAGTATATCTCTGTGAAAACCCCCTTCTCTTACATCATTCCACCTCCATTGTGCAGAGAACTGTAAGTGTTTTTATGTATTGTTCGCCATTTTCAGTTCTCTTTTGCAAAGAAGTAGCATAGTCGAAATGTCGTTTCTTAATCTGAAAGTGTCGTAACTATCGTTTTCAATTATAGAAGACAATCCCATTGTTCTTGATAGTCGATTATACAGTTACTCTTTTATATGATTTGAATTAGTAGTTTTTAAAGTGTCGAAAAGCAATTTTCATTTCGAAATCGCATAGTGTCTCCCTTACCTTCACTTAATTTTGAAAAGAAATTTGTTGAGTATTGTCGCTTTGAAAATAATTCAGATTTTCACTTTGCTTTCTTATTATCATTCATACATTAAGAAGGCTGAAAACAAATACATGCATGTGCATTTGCATTTAGACTGCTTGGTTTGATTTAGGACAGTGCATTTAGCGTGTGCTCTGTGCTCTTTGTTGAAAGATTCTCAACTTTATTTCCTTAGTAGCTAGGATTTTCATTGCCAAAAGAAGATTAAACAGTTGTTTATCATCTTAGACTACATTTTAGGAATTGTATACACATCACTCAGTGAACTTGAAAGGAAAGTTTTTAGACAAGATCAACTTAAAATAAATTTAATGAATCTAACAACGCTTTGGAACATAATGCACAACATCTAGAGGTCTAGGCTAGAGACGTATTCCGGCATCGTAAAACTTGGTAACTGTTGTTTTCATTGTTGGTTGGGTGATTCCTCCACTCTGAGATGGTAAGTGCCAGTACGGACTTGTGCTCCCACGTACCATCGAGTATATATTAGGAGACCACAATAGGCTGCATCCTTTATCCTTAGGAAACTGTGTTTGCCGCCCTGTCGATCGAAATGCACTAAACACAGCATTCGGGAAGATTGACTGCCGTACTGTAAAAAGTATTATGCAGTTTTGCGATTGGTTTGGTAATCCCCTCTGCCTAGATTTCTAGAGTAGTCCATTTTTCTCCTTTTCAAACTCCTTAAAAGAAAAGGTCCATCTGAGCACTTGTCACTTCAGGCTCATTAAAAATCGAAGGTGACTAGAGTCATCTTTTATTATTTCTCGACTCTTAAAAATTGAAAAAACAAGTTGTGTCAAAGCGTCTAAAATTCATTTAATTCGAAAACATTTTCCCCTTTTATTTTGAGTTGATCAAGTAATCCGCAATCGTGGAAGAAATTCAATCAAAACCCCATCGTACACGGAGACTTATGAGTCAACCGTCATTGACTCTCGAAGCAAAACCATTCCTGACAAAGCGAACTCGTTTAACCGGGTCAAAGTCCCCTAGGTTGGTTGGAGAAAGCACTCTGACATCCTCAGAGACTCTAGTTACTCCGAACATTTCTGGTATCCCTACCTCTATAGAAGAAATTCCGCAACAACAAAAGGACATTACAACTGATCCTAGTGTGATGGTAAACACTTCTATTCCTAAACCAGCTCCATCTATAGCTGATTCAAAAGGTGTTACTCCCCAAACGTCTACTGCTGCAGAACTTATATCTTCTTCGGCACCAGAAATATTTTACAGACCTGACAGTCTGCCTCTTCCTCCTGGATTGATTGCCATATAAGAGATTGTCGAAGATCCTCCATCTAACACTCCAACGCAATTTGGAGCCGGGATCACCCTGTGTCCTTCTTCATCAGAAAATATTCACCCACCATCGGAAGTTCCTAAGTGTCTGAAAAACTGTCGACATCAAGGACTGTGTTACCCAACACAACAATAGCAGAAGCTCCTGTTGCTACTCTGAAAATTTTTGCCGGTGTGCCATCTGTCCCAACCAGCTCTCAATCGCTGGATGGAGCCCATCTAGGGGTTGTTTCTACAGTATGGACTGTTCCTATTTGTTCGTCCGGAATTATATCTGGAATCTCTTACGTTGAGTCTCGACAAATTGATCCTTCACAGGGTCAATTTGGGCAAACTAGTCCCCAAAGGCAAATCATTCCTTTGAGTACTGGATTACCATCGTATGGAGGGCCATATACCCTTTCATTTCCTTCTTCAAAAGGACAACCATGCGTTAGTTCACAACAAAATTTGGGTTATGCTGGAATTACAACTAGCGGTTGGGTGCCAATCCTGCCTCAACAACCAAGAGTTGTATTCTCAATGCAACAAAGTTTACCTATGACAAATATCCCCATTACGCCAGCTATTGTGGCAGTATCGCAAGTACAAGTGTTGTCATTTGTATGCCAACCTCAAGTTTCGCAGGTTATAATGCAACAACCTCTTGTACCTACGACACAACTGCCATCACCAACTAGTGGAATGACACAGGTTCAAATGAGGATCACCAACCCCTATCTTGGTCAAACAATCAGTACTGGTCCACAGCCCATGACTTCACAACCATGGCTGGTGCAATACCAACAACTGCAATTCCAGCAAGCTTACCAAGGATATGAGCAACGAGTCTTTTCAAGTAATGGGCAGTCGTATCAACCATATCATAATGGTTATGCCCATCAACATTACCAAAGTTACCAACATCAAATGCATTATGCTGGTATGCAAAGACCAACTGCTCAAGCGATTCCATCTTATCCTGCGTATGCTCCACAAAGCCTGAATCAACAGTTGCCTTTTGTGGAAACTTTAGAGTTACCAGATCTAAATCAACTAACGAACGATCGAATTGCCTACGCCCCTTGGTGGCCAGTGATTCTGCATAAACTTCCCTCTGATATTCCTAAATTTAATGGAAATCCGGGTGAAGACCCATCAAATCATGTGATGACCTTTCATCTATGGTGTTCATTGAACACTCCCAATGATGATTCGAAAAGGCTTTGCCTCTTTCAGGGAACTCTAACTAGTCCGGCAACAAAGTGGTATATCGAATTGCCTAGAGCTTTGTTCGATAACTTCAGTACCCTAGCCACAACCGTTTTAACCCATTTTCAGTTACCCATAAGGTACGAAACAGGAACCGAGCTACTTACCAATTTCAAACAAACGATGGTCACTCACATATCCAATCATATTCATAAATGGCGATGTCATCGTAGAATGGTAAAAATGTATGTTCCTGGTGAGCTATTTGCTGAATGGTTTATTAAGTCATTATTACCTGTTATTATAGAAGATGTGGCAAAGGGAGGAGTCATCACTGAAGAGCAAGTTATTGCTCGTGCACAATATCTAGACTTGATTTATACTCAGTCTGGCACGCTCTACGCTAAAATCCCTAATGCTCCTAGACCAGAATTTTCTATTCCTCCGCCTCCTAAATCAAACAAAGACTCTCATGCTGGTGATGGCATGATAGGTACAAAAAGCACTAAAACTGTAAAGGCTACATCGAAAATGGCCCGCACGGTTTCGATTCAAAATGCAAATGAGGAACTTCTAGCCTCGCAAGTAAATGTCATGTTGACAGACAAAGGCAAAGAACCCAAGCAACCGGGAGGCAAGAAGAAAAAACAAGGGAAGAAGAAAAACCAGGTGGACTCATCTCCTAAAAAATATTCTACAAACCCTTATGGGGATAGGAAACCAAAAATCGATGTCATATATGTGACAATGATCACTGGACCAGAGATTGTCCATATAAAGATGAACTTAGAAAATCCTTCAAAAGTTCAAAAACCTCGGCTGTATTGACTAATCCGTTTCCGAACCCAGGAACAAATTTGGTTGCTAGCGAAAATGCTTCCCCGTCCCAAGTGCGAATGTTGTCAGTTTCAAAGCAACTGAATGATGCTCTCATATCAATAAGGAGTAAATATTACAGTAATCCACAGATGTTGAACAACAAGGATAATGATCAACCTAGTAGTTCAACAACTTCGACCGAAGTTGTGCCACCAATCATTCCTGAATTAACAATAAAACTGCCAAAGGGAGTAGTACACAAATCAATGTTTAATCCTCGTGCCAGAGTAGCACAACACTATAATAGAGTGGAGGATTTAGCCCAATCGCCCTCCGCAATGTCGACTCTTGAGATACTGCAAAATTTCCCCTCCCAAAAGTAGGATTTATTATCAACAATAGGTGGGATTGACCCAACGGATTCCAATCTTGTATCTTTTAATCACAAAGAATACGACCCTCAGTTACCAGCTCAATTAGCTTTCCTCATTCAAGTGAAAGACCTCAACAAAACTGTTCACAAAACAATTATTGATGAGGGGGCATCCACATGTATTATGTCAATGAGTTGTTGGAAAACTCTAGGGTCTCCATCCTTGTTGCGATCATCGACGACATTAAAAGCATTTGATGGACAAACATACACCCCGTATGGAATATTAAGTAACTTGCAAGTCAAACTGGGGGGGGGTAAAATAGTAGAGATTGATGTTGAAGTCATCGATGGAAACCTCGATTACAACATCCTACTGGGAAGACCCTAGATATATGCCATGGCAGCCGTTGTGTTGACCTACTTTAGGAAAATTGATTTTCCTTCCCAAGGAGGAATTACAATCATCAACCAACAAACTTTTCTCCCCAACAGTTCGCAAGTTACAGGAAGCATTCCAATGATCCATGGAAGCCCTAGCGCGCTTCACAATATCGGAGTAGGCCTACTAAAAGACCCGACATTAATGGGAACTTTTACCCTACCGCCTCCAACCAATTTGGCAGAAGTGGCTAACATAGGAACCTGCAATATGATATCTTCCATTCAAAAGATGTCAGAAAACGAGGTTAAAATGGATCATCTGCAGGTATTTCCTCTAACCTCATTGGAAATATTATAGAAATCAATGTTTTTAGCATGGGAGGCAAACCTATATGAATGCTCATCAAGCATTTGGATAGATAGGTCTAAGGAATATGGCTCCCCTTCAGATCCTTGGTCGCAAGTACACTCTACAGATGAAGGAATCATTCAATCGATGATGATTGACGGGGCACCATGGAAAGATTACCACCATCGTTCCCATCTTCTGAACTGGAAAGAAGATAATTCCAGCAACCTAGACCATCCTTCAGTATTTGACTTTTTGACGAATACTGTAAATAAGTTGGATTCTGAGAGAAACCTATCCAATATTGAATAGACTACCGCCATAAACATCTCAACCAAAACAGATGTTGTAGAGAATATTCATGTCGTCAAATCTTGTTCTTCTTCAGAACTAGAAATATATAGTGCTCTCTTTCGCAAGTTTAGAGATGTCTTTGCTTGGTCATATGATGAAATGTCAGGTATTGACTCGAGCATAGTTGAACATGAAATTAAGATGTATCCAGATGTCAAACCGGTACCGCAACGGCTACGGCAGTTGCACCCCAAGAAAGCCATTGCCATCAAGGCGGAAGTTGAAAAACTCCTCCATGCTGGTTTTATTTAAACGGTTCCTCTGACTGATTGGGTATCGAATATTGTTCCTGTGATGAAGAAACAAGGAACGATTAGAGTCTGCGTCGATTATAGGGATGTAAATCAAGCTTGTCCGAAAGACAACTACCCTACACCCTTCATTGACCAAATAATTGATGAATGCGCCAGATGCGAAATCTTTTCATTTATGGATGGATTTTCCGGGTATAATCAAATAAACATCCGCCCATAGCACCTGTCAAAGACTGCATTCATTTTTCCGTGGGGCACATTCGCATATCGCAAGCTACCCTTTGGTTTAAAGAACACAGGGGCAACTTTTTAGAGAGAAATGAACTATGCTTTCCATGACATCAAAAACATCGTTCAACCATATCTCGACGATCTTCTAGCTCATTTACGAAAGTGGACCGATCATCCGTGGCATTTGAGAGCGATATTTCTACGTTGCCGACACTACAAGATACGACTCAATCCGCACGAATGCATGTTTTGTGTCATTTCTGGTCATTTACTTGGCTTCGTAGTCTCAAAGGATGGGATTCATCTCGACCCATGTAAGGTTCAGGCAATCATCGATTTGCCTCCATCTTTGAACTTGCTTCAGATTCAGAAACTCCAAGGGAAAGCAAACTTCCTTAGGAGGTTCATTCCAAATTACACCACACTAGCTAAAGGTTATACTCGTCTATTGAAAAAAAAAGTACCCTTCGTTTGGGATCAGGTCGCGCAAGCTTCCTTTGATGCTTTAAAGAAATCTCTAATAAAAGCGTCATTAATGTATGCTCCTGATTATCAAAAAGACTTTAACCTGTATCTGGTTGCAGCAGATACGACCATAGCAATGGTTTTAGTTCAAGAGGATAATGGAATTGAACATCCTATATATTATTTAAGCTGAAACTTAAATGATACGGAAATGAAATACTCCTACGTTGAAAAGCTAGCCCTAGCAGTTGTTCAAGTGATACAGAGATTTCGACACTACGTCCTCTTTTGAAAAACTACCATTTTATCAGATTGCAACTCCATGAATTATATATTGTCGCAACAGTTGCTGGGGGGCAAATATTCAAAATGGATAGCAATTCTACAAAAGTTTGATCTGGAATTCAAAAAATCCAAATCAAAGAAAGCCATGGTATTCGCGGAGTTGTTATGTGATCTCCCATCATCGTCCAATGATGCAACATCCAAAGAAGCAATCGTGGATGAAAACTTGTTTATGATATCTTTAAGAAATCCGTGGTACGGAGATATAATCATCTATCTCCAGACACAAACATATAGGTCTAATACCTCACGCTCTAAACAACGACGTATTCGATACCAAGCGAAAGACTACGTGATCGTCGGTGATACCCTTTACTGTCATGGTATCGATACAGTTATGAAGAGGTGCCTCACCCATGAGGAGGCCGAAAAAGTCCTGAATGACTGTCATTTAGGTGCATGTGGGGGGCATCAATCTGGTTATGCTACAGCGCAAAAAAATTTGCAAGCAGGATACTTCTAGCCAACAATATTCAAAGATTGGATAACCACAGTTAGAATTTGCCATGCTTGCCAAATTTTCGATAGCAAAACTAGAAGACGACCCGCACCGCTACAACCAGTAGTTGTTGTTGGGTCATTCACCAAATGGGGCATAGATTTCATGACATGTAACCCCACCTCGGTCGGGGGGCATAGGTATATCATAGTCGCGGTAGAATATTTTACCAAATGGGCCGAGGCGATGCCTACATTAAACAACAACAGAAAAACGATTGCCCTTTTCTTTTTTAATCACGTAGTCTCCAGATTCGGCGTTCCATAGGCCATAGTCACAGATCATGGATCGCATTTTCGCAATCACATGATGGTTGAGTTGGCTGCCAAATTAGGATTGTCCCACGACAGCTCTACTCCGTACTATCCGCAAGCTAACGGACAAGTTGAGGCAATCAACAAAGTCCTGAAGCGCATGCTGCAAAGAATGATCAGAGTCCATAAACAGAATTGGCACCTGATCCTGTACTCGGCCTTGTGGGCATACCAGACATCGGTAAGAAATGCAACCGGGTTTACACCTTTTCAACTTGTGTATGGTCTGGAAGCAATCTTACCTGTTCAATGTGAAATCTCGTCCCTTAAACTCGCAGTCGTTCTTCTCCCTAGAACCTCAGAAGAAGATGCTCATTTCTTGGAACTAATCCAATTGGATGAAACCCGTCGTGATGCATCTTCGGCTAACGAAGCTCATAAGAAACGAGTCAAAGTGCAGTTCGACAAAAATGTCAAACCTCGCGTCTTCTCAGAAGGTGACCTGGTCTTACTTTACGACCAAGAATCCGATAAGTTGGGAGCAGGGAAATTCAAATCGTTATGGATGGGTCCCTATATTGCTAAGCGTGTATTAGCAAAAGGAGCCTACGAGTTGATGGACTATGATGGGATTCCACTGGCGCAACCTCGCAACGGGTTGTACCTCAAGCGTTACTATGCTTAATTCTGCGTAGTAATCCTTATGCTTTTGTTACATTTTTGTTTTCACTAAGAGCAATTATTTTGGTTAGGTAATCCGCTTTTTTGCATTCGTTGTAGATGTCAAACCTATTGGAATCATTAGTTGGATATGCCAACAGAGCGAGTCGTAGTTCGCGGACCCTGTCTTCTGCCACATGGACCATTTTCGATCCCAGCGGCGAGTTAGTAAGTTTCAGAGGGGTATGTATTGGTCAGGCGACAAACAATATCGTTGAATACAACGCGTTGATATAACTCCTCTCTAATTCCATCACACATGGCATATGCCGACTTATCGTCAGGCTAGACTCACAACTCGCCATTCTACAACTCACTGGCATCTATTCTATACGGAATCCACCTATCTATCGAATATTCCTAAGAGTCAAGATTTTGGAAAGACAGTTCGATTTCATTCAATATCAACATATTTCCAGAAGTTTAAACACATTAACAGACTCATTGGAAAATTATGTGTTAGATAGACATTTGCGACATTTATAAAAAAGAAGCATCACATTAATATATGTAGCAGGATCATGTAACTTAACCAGATAAAGCTCCGAAAATAAAAAATATATACATAATTGTTTATAGTTTATACATAATGTTCTGTATCCAAGACAAAATCGGCCAAATGACCCAAAACTCAAAATGCTAGGGGGCACCCTAGTCTAATGATGCTAGTGATAACAAGTCACCACCTGTGCAATCATGCGTAAAAGCCCTGTCCATCGACTCGGCACTCTAGTAGTATGTCGTTGCAACCGCAGAGGCTTCTTGTCAGTCCTCATATCCTGGATACCAAGGGTGAGACCTTTGATCTGGTCCTGTAGTGCTAAAAGAGTCTCGACGACATCAAGGTCGCGAAGGATGGCCCTCCCCATAGCCTCTCCTGCTGGAGTAGCCGATGGGTCTCTGTGGCGTACTGCCAGTTGAACTGGTCCAATATCTGCATGAGCACATGAGTTTTGATTAGCCTTGGTCAGGAAATCATATGAAAATTATAAATAATAATAAACAGAGATATGGTCAAAAGATTTACCCATAGCACCCCACTGCTCGCTGGCCGGCAGCACTAAATCCGGGTCACCACGGAAATCCATGCCAGCATATGGAAATTTGGCATAGACCATCTCCTGATGATCGAACCACTCGAAGAAAGTATCAGAAAAGGAAATCTCAGGCTGGCCAGCATGTTGAGAAATGAGCTCAACCCATCTTTGCATTCGTGGTTCAGTGGGTGGAGGTAGGCCAAGTGAGATGTACTACGACTGCATCAGTGGGATCCTCTCCAAACCAAAAGCAGTCAAAATAGAACCATAGCTGAAATTCTTGGATCTTCTGCTTTTCACCTTGGTCAATTGTTCTTTTATCATAGAGAGTACTGCATCACACCAGTTGCACACCTTCGGTTCAAGGCATTCCAAAGCATACTTCATGTAAGACTTGTTAGCTATGTGAAGAGCAGAACTACCAGCCAGTCTAGCAAAAGTGAACAGAATGGTCCTCAAGGGCTGGTCAGTCACATATCGGATATTGATCTTGCCGTCCATACTCGGCTGAGATCTCTCTCTCCAGTGCTGGCGAATATACTCCCTCCTGGACTCGCCCCCGTGGGCAAAACCCGATAATGAGATAGGGGCACTATGCCTCAATAAACCAGTCAAAAAATAGATGTCCACGATAGTCAAGGGGATGGATTTGCCGCTATTCTAGAACACCTGGTTGGTAGGATCCCAAGCTTTGAGGAAATATTGCAACAAGCTGATTTGTTGCCTCATGCTAGAGATGTGAAAAAACTTCAATAGGCCGCAGTTCCACAATGCAGCTACAGTGCCCAGATCATGTAAAGCAACCATGTCCTCTTCTTCATGCTCGCGTTCTCACCATGTAACAACCATTTTGCTCCGATAAATTTTTGAAAAACAAACAAAAGAAGAGTCAGGATCTTGATTTGGTAAAAAACAAGCAAAAATATATGAGAAAGTTGTGCAAAAAGTTTCCTCCTTGCGCCCATCGCACCTCAACAAGTGTATTGGGAGCGATGCATACTGACTAGTCAATGAGAAGACCAGTATGCATCACACCTTTCGATTAAGGAAGGGTGCAATGGAGCCAGGGCAAGTTGTTCAAACCCTAGAGGCTTAGGAAAGCAAGGAAATAGGCTCAGAATTCAAAAAGAAAAGAATGCAATTGAAGAGCACAAGTTTAGCTCCTACCTGGTCCAGACGGCGTCCGGAATCGTCCACAGAATCTCCCGGAATCAGCTGGTGAAAATCAGGGGGGAAAGCACCTCCAGAGCTCCAACAAACCAAGTTCAAATGAAATGGTAAAATGAGAGGTAAAAGTCACTTTTAATTTATCATTCATGTAATTCGAGTAAAATATTAGTGTTCTTAACTCATTTATCAAGCATATGTTTTCATTTCTAATCAGTTTGATGAAGCAAATGAACAGGTAGTACAATCTTTGAAAGAACAAAATGCTAATGGCGAATCAAGGAATCAATGACCATTATCACAAGCAATTTTAATGCGGAATTCAAGCTTGTTAAAAAATAAACATAAGAAAATGAGAAAATGTTTCCCCCCAGAGTTTAAGCTCATTAAAAAATGAACCGGTAAATAACCATTGTGAATGCCTTATCGTCAGCTTTTGAGCCTTGGTCGTGTTCTCATCATCACCTCCACTATGTTTTTAGCTGATCATTCAACTCCATTTGATTGTTTACCCTGTCGAGGAACATCTACAAAGAGTGATTCTATTAGCCATCCTTGTGACACTGCCATGATTGGAAAATTCCAAACCTTACCTCGAATCAGCTACTACCCGAAATCATCACTCGTTCCTCGAAAATGAGTCTCCTTTGAGCTCTTTTCAACTGACTCATAAAATATGAAAAGATTTCTAAGCGATTAGCCTCTCTAGCTCATTAAAGTCATCGGAAGTGCTATCCCTCCTCTAGATTTTAATCTTTTTGGACTTGAGGGATTATTACACAAAACGATCAAGCGCTTGTCTTGTTCGGCTCGTTAAAACTATCAAAAATTCATCCCTTTCATATTATTTTACACTTTTCAAACTTAAGGGATTATATGACGAAAAAGAATCTTTGGGGTCTCCTTTTTGTCCCTTTTAGACTCTCTAAAATTGAAAAGTACCGAGTTATCTTTGTCGTTAAACTCGTTAAAACCAAATAGCGACAAACTCGTCCAAATGGACGAGAACGAGTTTCCCTATCTCTAGGCTCGCTAAAATATAGCGATAGGTTCGCCCGAAGGGCGGATTATAGAACAAGCATATGTTATCCTCCTCAAGCTTAACAAAAAATAAAGAGGTACTGGTCAGCAATGACTGGGGAAAATTGGGAAGAAAGCTTGAAAAAGCTTTATTGGTAGCAAGTTGCTCTTGAACATGACACTTTCCTTCCGCATCCAAGCCGGGTTGGGTAGTTCCGTTCACTGGTCACATCACCATTGGTCCGTCACACCATCCATCTTTGGGGTTAACACTACCAATCCATCGTCAGTGTCGCCGATATGTTCAAGAGAAGTCATTCAGAATATTCGCATGTGTCTCACCAACTGCAATACATTCACGCTCCATTCTTTTCATGACTGCCACCCTGAACCTTGTATCATCAGATCATTTTCACCTCCAAAATCATTTGCTTTGTTCTGTGTCGTAGATGTGGGATTCATTAGGGCCCTCCTACGACGGGACACTTCTTGTCGACATCAGCTCATCATCCAAGAAGTCGACCAACGAACAACCCTTTCAGTACTTTGAAGCTTGCATGCCTCAATGGCAAGTTTCTCACCTTCTGTGACAGGTTTACATTAATGGCCTTCGACCGAGAGATTTTGAGTGGTGTTCGACGCCAAGTCCTTTTTCACACCATGCGAATTGTATTGTAGTACCTTGAGGGTCATTTTCATTATTGGTGATTCCTCTCACGCCTGTTAACAGCCTACATCATTGGCTGGTAATCAGGCGATGTCTTTCCATGTTCGACTCCAGAACATTTTTCACATGGATCGACTTGTACTCTGAGTGAATATTGAACAAGTTTGAAGACCCTGGATCTAGTTCCATCCATCTGGGCTACAATATATTCAGGAATATAAAGACATCAAATGTACATCATTTCTGTACAGATGATCATCCAATTCAAAGGATGATGAGTCTGAATCATCAAGCTGTCACACAGACGATTGTCTGTCCTATGTACATGAAAACGAATTTATAAAGCTGAGCATGGGAATGCCCGCCTCAGCTAGATCATGAAAAAAATGTTGTCAAGATAATGTATTGTATTGCATCTTATTACAGGTCGCCTCCTAGCTCGAAAAAACTTTCGATCCTCATGGTAAAGCATTTCACCCAACACCAAAAGATTAACGACCTCATGCTTTAGGGGGAAACTGTTATAGACATTTTTGGGCACTTCAACCCCAATCATAAATGTCCATAAAATAAGGTCTCCTAAGTCCCTAAAAGTGTTGCTTCACTGCCTAAAGGAATAAGGTTAGCTGATTACATCATCTCCCAGAAGTTCTCCACTAAAAACTGCTCATAAATGGTCAAAATTGGACCATACTGAATACCCAGTGCAGAGGGTGCGATGCATATCACCTTCCTAGTGTAAAGGGTGTGATGCATACTGAATGGCCCCTCTGTAGGGTGTGACGGTCGGGAATGGACAAATGGCAGGGAAAATTTGCGAGGTGGAAGATCATGGAATCTTCCAGAAGCTTCCCCTCTGACACTTGCCTCTCTGTTTTTGACCAGGGATGAGTAAGAGATCGTCAGTCTCCAAGTGGAGTCAATAACTATCAGAGAGAGGACACTAATCAAAACCCCAAAAGATGACTCACATCCCTACAACCATCTATATATGGATCCCTCATCACAGAGATCCAGAGGCTGGAATCTTGTATCTTGTAGAGAAGTGTTGTTGTTTTTCTGGTGTAACTTCATAGTGTTGTGTGATCTAAGCTTTACTTGAGGTGAAGAAGGGCTTTCTTGTTGGAGGATGATGCTGGGTTAGAACATATGGGTGTAATCCTCTTGCTATTCTTGATCTTAATTAAGCTATTCAAGTTTTCCTCCATATTCTTGTATGTTTGTTTATATATGCATTTGTATGGTTAACACATATCTGGTCCTGTGTTATTTATGAATATAGATCTATGTTCTTCGATAGTAGTATGCTGCTTTGATTCCACAGGTGTTCTTTGAAGCTGGGCAGATGAAGAATAAGCGGCAAAGATCTATCAGGAAGGAGAGGAATCAAGCAAAGGAAGCAAGTGCAAGACTAAGGTTGGTGTCCTTGTTCCACTCTTATCTATTTTCATAAAGGAAAGCAGAAGTAGACTTTACTTGTTTTTTTCTAAGATAGCTACCAGTCTTAGTGGGAATAGCAGCTCTGAGTGGACACTATTCCTGGTAACAAAATGGGAGAGACAATAGTTTACCCATATCCACGAGATCCATTACTGATTTACCTTGTGCCAGAAGTAGTCGATCCACCACCATAAGCTTCCAATAATTTAATTGTACACACAACCAATCAATTAACCCTTTTAGTATCTTTTGGAGAGTTTTTCCTTAGGGCTCTATCTCACTTCCATAATCCATTGCTATGTTTCAACATGATTTGTTTATTTTATGTTATGGAAAGCTAATAGATCATTTTCAATAGGTTGATCAACATAAGTGTGGACCCAACCTTAGCCATGAGTGAGAATGATGAGTCACAAGATAGGGTCAGTTTTGAGACTATCCTTTAAAGGGTCTAGCTCTAACTGTGTGGAATTTATTGGGCTTTTCTCATTACCTTTGAATACTACTATTCTCTTGTCATGGGGTTTAAGCACATAACCATTGAAGGTAGTCAGTAAAGTTTCTTTAGTGAACTGTCACATCAATAGCCCGTAAAATAACTTTTTGAGGCTCTACACCGTGAGTCTAGTTGGGAAATTTAGCTACAGTGATAGGTGAGAGTTATGCATAGCTCAGTAAAGGTGTTTCAAGAGGTTATTAGTCTATTGGATATATAATTAGACTATTTTTATTTGTAACTTAGCAAAATGGAAAAGTTATGGAGACAAGCTCCATTCTTCTTCTTTCACCAGGGCATGTCAACATTTGGCTGATGGAAGTTTGGGGTAATGGCTACATATAGACTACTAGGAAGACCATGTAACAGGATGCCCATCTCCAAGGAATTTCAAGGTGTCAACGTTGGTTAAATTGATGCTATATTGGCTGAACAATAATTGTCCTTTACAAAACCACATATGTCATCAACAAAGACTCATCTTGGAACATGTGAAATAAAGCTAGAAGCTTGTCAAAGACCTAATAAACAAGGATACAATGCTCAAATGAATAAGGCACTTCTAGTGAACTTTTCAAATTTATTTTGGTCCAAGGAATTGACACATGATGAAGTAGTCATTGCTATGCAAATTTTGATTATTCTTGTGTTGGTCCATGCCTTTCAAAATGTTCATGTTATTGATCCTTCTATTATAAAACATATTGTTGAAAAGATGATTGATCCACTTGAAAGGATAAGTGCATAATACAATGAGCCCTTAAAGACAGAGTTTTTGCAACTAGCAATGCACTTGCTGAAGTATGTCCTTAATGATCTTGTGGACTGCAAAAAGGAACTTGAAAATTTAGTGGAAATATTTCTCATTCAAAAGGAAAGTTCTAGCAAGTCGTGTGCCTTTGTTATGTTTTTCCAATATGTTCAGGCTCATGAAGTTCCTATGAAAACCATAATTCACAAATTTCTTGATCTTTTAAAAATTTCCCAGCCAAAACAAGAATATAGTTAAGCGAGCTCTGGATATATTCATACCACAACTATCATAGATATTTCTCTTGATAGAAAGCAAGATACCTCTAAGGATCCATTAAATGAAGGAAATATTGGTTGAAGAGTGCCATTCAATTTCTAATTTGGTTTCACATTTTCCAGCTTACTTATGACATTCAAACCTGTTTTATAGCTACCAAGCCCAAATTGTGTCATAGATGCTAAATTCTCTCGCTCATCTTGGACTGTATCAAAACACTCCCCCAAAAAATAGACATCTAGCTGTAGAGCTATTTGGGATTGTTGTTGCATGGGAAAAACAACATCAAGCGGAAGCATAGGCAACATCAGACAGAGAGGGGCATGTTCAATCTATGGGTATGCCACTTTTCACTCCAGTTATAGAAGCTTACATGATCAAAGTAATAGTAGATGAAAAACATCCATATGATGCTTCAGTCTTTCTAGATTCTTTGACCAAGAAAGTTAAAAAATAATGTGGCCTTCCTAATTTTGAACCCAAGGATAAAGAAATGTCTACAATATACAGAGAGATGTTAAAGATGCTATTAGAGGCTTTGGAGGTTTGGCCAATACTTAATGTAAAGCTCAATAATTTGGAGGCTATAAATTTTTCACAAGAAAATGATTATGGCTAGAAATCCTACATCTAAAATACATTTCCCTGAGAACTATCACAAATTGAATGAAATCCCCATGCAAGAACTAAAAAATGGGGTTAACGTTTTGGAAATACATATCATCTTCTTAGCATTTAATTTGATCTTACCTAAGTTGGAAAGTAGGAAACAAGGCTAACATCCAAGTGGCTACAAATTTTTGGATGGGCAAAGAGGTACACTACAAAATTCCAGGTGAGATCATGGAGGCTTTTAAGCTTTAAAGGCTTTTAGCACCCGGTACATCAATATTTCCCACATGCTCACCAATCCCTAAATTAGGTCTAGAGTAGCAATATCAAATTGGGGCTAATAGGGCTAGCAACAATCCAACGGGAGGAGATGAAACTTCAACTAAATAAGGCTAGAATCAAGAGAAGATGAGAAGAGGATTCAAATGTTTGGAGTGAAAATCCAACCTAGGGTACCTACTTAATTAAATTGGCATATGAATTGATTTTTAACCACCAACAAATCCAAGACCCACCACCTTCGTAGTGGAGCATTATCTGGACAGTCAAGGCTCCCCCCCAAATCCATCTGCTTCACATAGTTGGCACTAAGAAATACCATTTTCCATTGCAATAATATTCGATGCAAAAGCTTGGAAATCCCAAGCAAATGTACCCTACATGAAAGAAAGATGGTAAATCACTTCTTCATAAATTTCCACCTCTCTCTAGAGGTTTGAAGCACCATTGGGGAACCTTCCCTTTTAAAGGAAACTAGGTAGGGAATTCAATAAATCAAGCCCCTTATTGGATTATCATAAGGGAAAAAGGAAAACTCCCTGGTCTTACTTCTCGACGTGCTATGGTATCTACAACTGGCTTGCAACACAATTTTTTTTGAAGAAAAGTACTCCCCCTTGGAGGTCTTCCATAGGGTGAGAGAAAACATGGGATATATTAAAGCCTCACCCATTCAAAAGGTCCCCATGGATCCCACCAACCTAGAGAGAAGATAGGAATCAGCCCAAAGAATATTCAACAAAGCCTCTAGCAACAATCTAGGTGAAAGTGGTAGTAGGATATGGTTACAACTACAAGATGGAAAACGTAAAATGTTCAAGCACGAAGTAGGCCAAAGTCATGTAGTTCAAATTTGAATTCAAGCTTGACAACATTGAGTTTGGCAAAATTTCATGAATGAAAATTTCCCTAATAAAATTTGGCATTAAATTTGACATCTTATAGAGTTTAAAAATACATATAATAGATGAAAACTTGCATGGAAATAAGTTAACACTTGTTGTTGGGTGTGGAGCCTGATTATCTTCTATATTCAAAGGTTTCAGCTAGATGTATACTCCAAGAAGACTGTACACCCCTTCACATGGGGGGGAACTTGCCCCCCCGTGGGGGTAAATCCCTCCTAGCTGGGGGGTCCAAGGACGAGTGGTCCCCCGGCGGGGGTTCAGGGGCAGCATCCCCGAAGCTAAAAATAGATGTAAAATTGCCTTGTAAAAGTCTAGTAATTTCTAGTCAATCTGGGTCATTCATTAGGCAGATGATCTGAGGGTAGAAATTATGTTTAATTTAGGGTTTTTTTCCCTAGAAGGAAACCCCTCACTATATATGAGGTAATTGTATTGTGTCTATATATATCTGGATTCTGAGTGAGCAAGAGAGAGGAAATTGAGAGCGAAGAAGGTGTTACAGCGGATCTGCTGTAGGTTTGTTATAGACATTTTTGGGCACTTCAACCCCAATCATAAATGTCCATAAATTGAGGGCTCCTAAGTCCCTACAAGTGTTTCTTCACTGCCTAAAGGAACAAGGTCAACTAATTACATCATCTCCCAGAAGTTCTCCACTAAAAACTGCTCATAAATGGTCAAAATTGGACCATACTGAAAGCTCAATGTAGAGGGTGCGATGCATATCACCTTCCCAATGTACAAGGTGCGATGCATACTGATTTGATCCTCTGTAGGGTGTGATGGTCGGGAATGGACAAATGGCAGGGAAAAAAATGTGAGGTGGAAGATCATGGAATCTTCCAGAAGCTTCTCCTCTAACACTTGCCTCTCTATTTTCGACCAGGGATGAGTAAGAGATCATCATTCTCCAAGTGGAAGCAGGAACTATCAGAGAGAGGACACTAATCAAGATCCTAGAAGATGACTCACCTCCCTATAATCATCTATATGTGGATCCCTCATCACAGAGATCCGGAGGCTGGAATTTTGTATCTTATAGAGAAGTGTTGTTGGTTTTCTGGTGTACATTCATAGTGTTGGGTGATCTAAGCTTTGATTGAGGTGAAGAAGGGCTTCCTAGCTAGAGGATGATGCTGGGTCATAGCACGTGGTTGTAATCCTCTTGCTACTTTTCATCTTAATAAATCTATTCTTGTTTCCTTCCATATTCTTGTGTACTTGTTTATATATGCATGTATATTGTTAATACACATCTGATCCTGTATTATTTATGAATATAGATCCTTGTTTCTTGGATAGTAGTATGTTGCTGTGATTCCACAGGTTCTTTTGAAGCTAGGCAGACAAAGAAGAAGTGGCGAAGCTCTATCAAGTAGGAGAGGAAATCAAACGCAAGACTCAGGTTGGTCTTCTTGGTTCGCCTCTCATCTATTTTCAGAAAAGGAAACAATAGTAGACTTTGATTGTTTATTTCTAAGATAGCCACCCATCTTAGTGGGAATAGAAACATCTGAGTGGACACTATTCCCGGATAACAAAATGGCAATTCCACTGGGGCATAGATTTCATGACATGTAACCCCACCTCGGCCGGGGGGCATGGGTAAATAATAGTCACGGTAGACTATTTTACGAAATGGGCCAAGTCGCTGCCTACATTAAACAACAGCGGCGAAATGGCTGCCCTTTTCTTTTTTGATCACGTAGTCTCCAGATTCAGTGTTCCATAGGCCACAGTCATAGATCATGGAATGCATTTTCGCAATCACATGATGGTTGAGTTGGCTGCCAAATTAGGACTGTCCCATGACAGCTCTACTCCGTATTATCCGCAAGCTAACAAGCAAGTTGAAGCAATCAACAAAGTCCTAAAGCACATGCTACAAAGGATGATCGGAGTCCACAAACAGAATTGCCACCTAATCTTGTACTCGGCCTTGTGGGCGTACTGGACATTGGTAAAAAATGCAACTGGATTCACACCTTTTCAATTGGTGTACGGTCTGAAAGCAATCTCACCAGTTCAATGTGAAATCTCGTCCCTTAAACTTGCAGTCGACCTTCTCCCTAGAACCTCAGAAGAAGAGGCTCGTTTCTAGGAACTAATCCATTTGGATAAAACCTGTCATGATGCATCTTCAGCTAACGAAGCTCATAAGAAGCGAGTCAAAGCACAGTTCGACGAAAATGTCAAACCTCGCGCCTTCTCAGAAGGTGACCTGGTCTTACTTTACGACCAGGAATCCGATAAATTAGGAGCAGGGAAATTCACATCATTATGGATGGGTCCCTATATTTTTAAACGAGTATTAGTAAAAGGAGCTTATGAGTTGATGGACTATGATGGGATTCCACTGGCGCAACCTCGCAACGAGTTGTACCTCAAGCGTTACTATGCATGATTTCGCATAGTAATCCACGTGATTTTGTTACATTTTTGTTTTCGCCAAGAGCACTTAGTTTGGTTAAGTAATCCACTTTTTGCATTCGTTGTAGATGTAAAACCTACTGGAATCATTCGTTGGATATGCCGATCGAGCAAGTCGTAGTTCGCAGAACCTGTCTTCTGCGGCATGGGCCATTTTCAATCCCAGCGGCGAGTTAGTAAGTTTCAGAGGAGTGTGTATTGGTCGGTCTACGAAAAATATCGCTGAGTACAGTGCATTGATAGAAATCCTTTCTGATGCCATCACACATGGCATATGCCGACTTGTCGTCAGGCTAGACTCACAGCTCGTCATTCTACAACTCACCGGCATCTATTCTGTATGAAATCCAGCTATCTATCGCATGTTCCTAAGGGTCAAAATTTTGGAAAGACAGTTTGATTTCATCCAATATCAACATATTTCTAGAATTTTAAACACATTAAAAGACTCATTGGCAAATTATGTGTTGGATAGACATTTGCGACATTTATAAAATGAAGCATCACATCAATATATGCAGCAGGATTATGTAACTTAACCAAAATAAAGCTCTGAAAATCAAAAATATATTTCATAACTATTTATAGTCTATACATAATGTTTTGTAACCAAGACAAAATTTGTCAAATGACCCAAAACTCAAAATGCTAGGGGGCACCCTAGTCTAATGGTGCTGGTGATAACAAGTCACTGCCTGTGCAATCATGCGTAAAAGCCTAGTCCATCGACTCGGCACTCCAGTAGTATGTCGGTGCAACCGCAGAGGCAGCTCGTCAGTCCTCACATCTGGGATACTGAGGGTAAGACCCTCGATCTGGTCCTGTAGTGCTGAAAGAGTTTCTACCACATCAAGGTCACGAAGGATGGCCCTCCCAACAGCCTCTCCCGCTGGAGCGGCCGCTGGGTCTCTACGGTGTACTGCTGGTTGAACTGGTCCAACATCTGCATGAGCACATGAGTTTTGATTAGTCTTGATCATAAGAATATAAGAACATTATAAAGAACAATGAACAGAGATATGGTCAGAAGAATTACCCATGGCACCCCACTGCTCGCTAACCGGCAGCAACAGGTCCGGATCACCTCAGAAATCCATACTAGCATATGGGAACCTGGCATAAACCATCTCCTGACGATCGAACCACTCAGACAAGGTCTTAGAAGAAGAAATCTGGGGCTGGCCAGCATGCCGAGACATGAGATCAAACCATCTCTGCATCAGTGGTTCAGTCGGTGGAGGTAGGCCAAGTGAAATATACTGCGGTTGCATCAGTGGGATTCTCTCCAAGGCGAAAGCAGTCAAAATAGAACCATAACCAATGTTCTTGGATCTGCAACTTTTCACCTTGGAAATTACTGCATCACACCAATTGAACACCTTCAGTTCAAGGCATTCCAAAGCATACTGCATGTAAGATCTGTTGGCTATATGAAGAGTAGAACTACCATCCAGTCTAGCAAAAGTGAACAGAATGGTCTGCAAGGGCCGGTCAGTGACATCTCAGATATTGATCTTTCCGTCTGTACTTGGCTGAGATCCCTCTCTGCAATGCCGGTGAATGTACTCCCTCACGGACTCACCCCCACGGGAGGAGCCTGATAATGAGAGAGGGGCACCATGCCTCGATAAACCGGTCAAAAAATAGATGTCCACCACTGTCAAGGGGATCGATTTTCCCCTAATCTGGAATACCTGGTTGATAGGATCCTAGACATTGAGGAAATATTGCAACAAACTGATTTGTTGCCTCATACTAGAGATACGGAAAAACTTCAGCACGCCACAGTTCCATAATGCAGCTACTCTACCCGGATCATATAAAGCAAGAATGTCCTCTTCTTCATGCTCTCGTTCTCGCCATGTAACAACCATTTTGCTCCGATGAATCTCTGAACAAAGAAACAAGGGAAGAGTCAGGATCTTCATTTGGTAAAAAACAGGCAAAACATTCATGAGGAAACTGTGCAAAAACTTTCCTCCCTGCGTCCATCGCACCCCATCAAGTGTACTAGGAGCGATGCATACTGACTAGTCAGTGGAAAGATCAGTATGCATGGCACCTTTCGACTAAGGAAGGGCGCACTGGTCCTAGGGCGAGTTCTTAAAACCCCAGGGGCTCAATAGGACAAGGAAACAAGCTCAGAATCCAAAATGAAAGGCATGTAATGGAAGAGCACAAGTTTAGCTCTTACCTAGTCTGAACGACATCGAGAATCTTCCACAGAATCTCCTAGAATCCGTTGGTGAAAATCAGGGGGAAAAGCACCTCCAGAGCTCCAATAAACCAAATTCAAATGAAATGGTAAAATGAGAGGTAAAAGTCACTTTTAATTTACTATGCACGTAATTCAAGTAAAGTATTAGTGTTTTTAACTCATTTATCAAGCATATGTTTTCATTTCTAATCGGTTTGATGAAGCAAATGAACATGTAGTACAATCTTTGAAAGAACAAAATGCTAAGGGTGAATCAAAAACTCAATGACCATCATGGTGAGCAATGTTGTCGCAGAGTTCAAGCTTGTTAAAAAATAAACTCTCCACGAGTAGTTTTAGTGCATAGTTCAAGATTTTTAGAAAATAAACATAAGTCATGAGCATATGTTTCCCCCAGCATTTAATCTCATTAAAAAATGAACCAGTAATTAACCATTGTGAATGTCTTATCGCTAGCTTTTGAGCCTTGGTCGTGTTCTCGCCATCACCTCCACTCTATTTTTAGCCGATCATTCACCCCCATATGATTGTTTACGCCTTCGAGGAACATTTGCGAAGAGTGATTCTATTATCCTTCCTTGTGGCACTGTTGTGATTGGAAAATTCCAAATCTTACCTGGAATCAGCTGCTACCCGAAACCATCACTCGTTCCTCGAAAACAAGTCTTCTTTAAGCTCTTTTCACCTAACTCGTAAAATATGAAAAAATTTCCGAGTGATGGCCTCTCCAGCTTGTTAAAGGCATCAGAAGTGATATCCCTCCTCTATATTTTAATATTTTTGGACCTGAGGGATTATTACACAAAAAGCTCGAGCGCTTGTCTTGTTCGGCTCATTAAAACTATCGAAAATTCATCCCTTTTATGTTATTTTACACTTTTTTCGGACTTAAGGGATTATATAACGAAAAAGAACCTTTGGAGTTTCCTTTCCGTTTCTTTCATACTCTCTAAAATTGAAAGAGACCGAGTTATATTTGTCATTAAACTTGTTAAAACCTAATAGCAACAAACTCGTCCAAATGGACGAGAACGAGTTTCACTGTCTCTAGGCTCGCTAAACTATAGCGACAAGTTCGCCCGAAGGGTGGATTATAGAAAACGCATATGTTATCCTCCTCAAGCTTGAAAAAAATAAAGAGGTACTCGTCAGCAATGAGTGGGGAAAAATGGGAAGAAAACTTGAAGAAGCTTTAATGGTAGCAAGTCGCTCTTGAACATGACACTTTCCTTCCGCATCCATGTCGGGTTGGGTTGTTCGATTCACTGGTCATCACCGTTGGTGTTTCACACCATCCATATTTGGGGTTAACGCTACCAATCCATCGTTAGTGTCGCCGATATGTTCAAGATAAGTCATTCAGACAATTCACCTGTGTCTCAACCACTGTGATACATTCATGCTTCATTCCTTCATGACCGCCACCCTGAACCCTATATCATCAGTTTGTTTTCACCTCCAAAATCATTTGCTTCGTTCCATGTCGTTGATGTGGGATTCATTAAGGACCTCCCGCGACGGGTTGCTTCTTTTCGAAATCAACTCATTATCCAAGAAGTTGACTTAGGAACAACCCCTTCAGTGCTTTGAAGCTTGCATGCCTCAATGGCAAGTTTCTCACTTTCAGGGACAAGTTTACATCAATGGCCTTCGACCGAGAGATTTTACATGGTGTTCAATGCCAAGCCCCTTTTCACACCACATGAATTGTACTGTATTACCTTGAGGGTCATTTTCATTGTTGGTGATACCTCGCGTGCCTGTTAACATCTTACATCATTGGCTTGTAATCAGGCAATGTCTTTCCATGTTCGACTCCAAAACATTTTTCACATGGATCGACTTGTACTCCGATTGAAGATTGAATGCGTTTTGAAGACCCCGGATCTAGTTTCATCCATCCACACTGCGATATATTCAGGAATATAAAAACATCAAGTGTACATCATTGCTGAATAGATGATCATCCAAATCAAAGGATGATGTGTCCATATCGTCAGTCTGTCACATAGACGATTGTCTGTCCTATGTACATGAAAATGAATTTATAAATTTGAGCATGGGAATTACCGCCTCAGCTAGATCATGAAAAAATGTTCTCAAAATAATTTATTTTATTGTATCTTATTACAGGTCGCCTCCCAGCTCGGAAAAACTTGAGATCCTCATAGTAAATCATTTCACCTGAAATCAAAAAGATTAACGACCTCATGCTTTAGGGGAAAACTGTTATAGACATTTTTGGGCACTTCAACCCCAATCATAAATGTCCATAAACGTAGGGCTCCTAAGTCCCTAAAAGTGTTGCTTCACTACCTAAAGGAACAAGGTCAATTGATTATATCATCTCCCAGAAGTTCTCCACTGAAAATTGCTCATAAATGGTCAAAACGGGACCATACTGAAAGCTCAATGCAGAGGGTACGATGCATATCACCTGCCCAATGTACAAGGTGCGATGCATACTGATTTACTCCTCTGTAGGGTGCGATGATCGGGAATGGACAAATGGCAGGGACAAAAATGCGAGGTGGAAGATCATGGAATCTTCCAGAAGCTTCTCCTCTAACACTTGCCTCTCTATTTTCGACCAGAGATGAGTAAGAGATCATCATTCTCCAAGTGGAAGCAGGAAATATCAGAGAGAGGACACTAATCAAGATCCCAGAAGATGACTCACCTCTCTGTAATCATCTATATATGGATCCCTCATCACAAAGATCCGGAGGCTGGAATTTTGTATCTTATAGAGAAGCGTTGTTGGTTTTCTGGTGTACATTCATAGTGTTGGGTGATCCAAGCTTTGCTTGAGGTGAAGAAGGGCTTCCTAGCTGGAGGATGATGCTGGGTCAAAGAACATGGTTGTAATCCTCTTGCTACTTTTCATCTTAATAAAGCTATTCTTGTTTCCTTCCATATTCTTGTGTACTTGTTTATATATGCATGTATATGGTTAATACACATCTGATCCTGTATTATTTATGAATTTAGATCTTTGTTTCTTCGATAGTAGTATGTTGTTGTGATTCCATAGGTTCTTTTGAAGCTAGGCAGACAAAGAAGAAGCGGCGAAGCTCTATCAAGAAGGACAGGAAATCAAACGCAAGACTCAGGTTGGTCTTCTTGGTTCTCCTCTTGCCTATTTTCATAAAAGGAAACAATAGTAGACTTTGATTGTTTGTTTCTAAGATAGCCACCCATCTTACTGGGAATAGCAACATCTGAGTGGACACTATTCGCGGTAACAAAATGGCGACTCCACTGGGGAGCGACTAGATTACTTGCTAGCTTATCTATCCTTGTTTCGTTTATAAAATTACAAACGGAGGCTGAAGTCAAGCCAGCTAGCCTTCGAACTGCATTTGTTATACAAATGCAAAGTAGATCAATGCTACTTCATTTTATCTCCGGGTTTTGTTTACGAATTAAACAATAGATCTGCAAGCAATCTAATTGCCCTAAGTGGTGGCTCTAGTAACCTCTTAGATCACCCCTGTGTTTTACATACACTGATCTTTACTTACTCGGCCTAAACACCTGAACTAGATTGCAAACTATGAGTGAAAACCTGTTTAAAGTCTCGCACTTCTACCATCGCACCCTGCCTTCAAGGCAGTCTGTATGCATCACACTTCCCGAGTGCAGTAGGTGCAATGCATGCTCATTTCACTGTGTAACAAGTGTGATGGTCATGGAGGGTTAACTTTACCCTCAGACTGTGGATTTTTCTCACTGTTTTCAGTCCTATTCAAGAGTTTTGCTGTCTGTAGTTAGTGTACTTCTGCGAAAACCCCCTTCTCTTGCATTATTCCGTCCTTAGTGCAAAGAACTGTAATTTTTTTTATGTATTGTGCGCCATTTTCAATTCTCTTTTGCAAAAAAGTAGCATAGTCGAACTGTCGTCTCTAGATCTGAAAGTGTCGTAGCTGTCATTTTCAGTTTTGGAAAGCAATCCCATTGTCCTTGATACTCAATTATACGGTTACTATTGCATAGGATTTGAATTAGTAGTTTTAAAGTGTCAAAAAGAAATTTTCATTTCAAAATCACAAAGTGTCTCTCTTGCTTTCACTTCATTTTGAAAAAGAATTTTGTTGAGTACTGTCACTTTAAAAGTAATTCAATTTGCACATAGCTTTCTTAACATCATTCACATTAAGAAGGTTGAAAACAAATACATGCATGTGTATTTTCATTTTGATTGCTTTGCTTGATTTAGGACTGTGCATTTAGCGTGTGCTCTGTGCTCTGTGAAGAAAAGATTCTTGACTTTCTTCCCTTTAGTAGCTAGGATTTTCATTGCTGAAAGAAGATCAAATGTTTGTTTATCATCTTAGACTGCATTTGAGGAATTATATATACATCACGTGGTGAACCTGAAAGGCAAACTGTTAAGCAAGATCAACTTAAAATAAATTCAATGAATCTAACAACGCTTTGGAACTTAACGCACAACATCTAGAGGTCTAGGCTAGAGACGTATTCTGGCGTTGTAAAGGCTGGTAACTGTTGCTTTCAGTGTTGGTTGGGTGGTTCCTCCACTCTAAGACGGCAAGTGCCAGTACGGACTTGTGCTCCCACGTACCGTCGAGTATATATTGTGAGACCACAATAGGCTGCATCCTTTATCCTTAGGAAGCCGTGTTTGTTGCCCTATCGATCGCAATGCACCGAGCACAACATTCGAGAAGATTGACTGCCGTACCGTAAAAAGTATTATGCAATTTTGTGATTGGTTTGGTAATCCTCTCTGCCTAGATCTCTAGAGAATTCCATTTTGCTCCTTTTCAGAATCCTTAAAGGAAAAGGTCCTCTGAGCACTTGTCACTTCAGGCTGAATAAAAATCAAAGGCGACTAGAGTCATATTTTGTTTTTTCTTGACTCTTTAAAATTGAAAAAACAAGTTGTGCCAAAGAGTCTAAAAATTTATTTTAATCGGAATAACGTCACAAATTCCTCCATTGATCTTCAGGTTGAGAAAATGGAGTCTACCAACCAAGGATTTCCCCGTGAAGGAAATCCTAGTCCCTTCTCTTTTTGGGGAGATGTTGGTGCACCCCATATGGCCACTTTGTCACTTCCAGGATTGACAATTGGTTTGCCTGTCTGGGTCTTCTCTACCTCTGTTGTTCAGAATCCCGTAATTCCTGAACAGTCTAATCAGCAACTAGACGACACTAGAGTTGCCTCCCAATCTTCTACTTCATCTGATTCTCCCTCTCCTCCTTCCTCTTCACTTGATAAAGCTGATAAAGCTAAAAATCAAGTAACTGAGAAGAAGAAGAAGCAGAAAGAGAAAAAGGAAAAGAAGAAAAGGGAACCAAAATCGAAAGGAAGCAACCAAGTGTCGTCTAGCGAAAATCCTCACACCACACAGTCAAAACCTAAATCTCCTTGTGTCATTTGCAATGGAGACCACTATCACCGAGATTTTCCCTGCATCCCTCGGATCTTAAGGGACTGGTCTCCCTCTTTGCACAATCCGGTAGCGTCAACCTTTGGCGATCATGTTGAATGCTTACCATCAACCAGTGAAAGTGAAGCACATGGACAAAGAAGGAATCCCAGATTTCCTTGTAAGTTGTGTGAAGGCAATCACGCCATCCACTGTTGTCCCTTCCTTGACGAGGCTAAAAGAGTTTTGGAAGATCGTCTAGTTTCACCGCTACGACTTCCTCCTGGATATAAAAAACTCTTGCCAAGTCCTCCACCAGTTAAAAATCTGGCTGGCCCGTCATTGTGGTCAGCCAAAGCATCTATCATTGAAAATGAACCCTCTGAATCCATACCAGATGAAAGTCAAAGGGTCGATACGGTAGTTGACCTGGTCTTGCCTTCAGAGTGTTCATCTTCGAATGATACCATCACTGAAGAGAAAGAGAATGACACCGTTCAAATTCTTTTCATCAACACAGACTTCGATGAACTTGGGGGCAGTCCTCCCATTCCTTTATCACAAGAAGGAAGTTCATCAGAGTCATATCCGGTCATCTATTAAGTCCCACCACCAAGCAGCCTAGTCGTTTCCTTCGACTGGAATCTACTAGGCAGACCCCGTTTACCAGCTAGTGTACCATTCAGAATCATTGTACAAGCTTACAGAATGGTCATGATTCGTACCATCATCGATGAAGGGGCTTTTGTGAGTATCATTTCGTCAACTGCTTGGAAAGCGCTTGGTTTGCCATAACTTTTCCCTGAAATGAGAAATCTGACAGGCTTCGACAAAGGAACCAGTCGACCTTTATGGATCCTTCCAAATGTGCCCATCACTTTGAGAAGGAAAACTATTCACATGAACGTTATGGTAGTTCAATGACCTTTAGATTATAATCTACTCCTTGTACGCAACTATATTTATTGCATGGGAGCCATCGTCTCCTCACTCTTTAGAGTAATGTGTTTTCCGCACGAAGGCAGAATGGTCAAGCTCGTAGACCAAATATCATTCCCCGATTCACACATTGCAAATAGTCAAATGCCATCCCTAAATGGTCTTTTCATGCAAGAAATGTCTCATCGGTCTCCAGTCCATCCACCTGATGAGCACGAGTGATTCAGGAAGATGTGACTGAAACCCAAGGGGCATGCACCCTGGTCTGTTTCGGCAGGAAAACCTTGGGTATAGAGTGGATTTCCGTGAGGGATATATTACTAGTCTGACGAACCTGTCCTTACAGGAAAATGGGATTAGGCTGGAATAAGATACCCTCGTCAAAGTTATGTGAGTGGAATGCGTCTGCGCCATTCACCTTTGTCTGTTTCGATAGACATCGCCAAGGAAGCATTTTATTCACTACGCGCATAGAACTTTCTTGGCAACCTGGAAATGTTTTGCTATACTTGGGGGCATGAAAACCTTTCCGCATCCAAGTGAAGAGCGGCTATTTATTTTTTAAATTTTTAGGACCTCTAACCCTTTAAACCCGTAAGGCTAATCGTTTCCTAACTTGTATAAAGAAAGGATTCGTGGCAAACCTTGAGAGATGTAAGCCACTTCAAAATAGCATCTCGAATGAGACATTCTTATCATACGACCGGTGAGCAATGTTGTCGTAGAGTTCAAGCTCGTTAAAAAATAAACCCTCCACGAGTAGTTTTAGCTCATAGTTCAAGCTCGTTTAAAATAAACATAAGTCATGAGCAAATGTTTCCCCCAGCGTTTAAGCTCATTAAAAAATGAACCAATAAATAATCATTGTGAATGCCTTATCACCAGCTTTTGAGCCTTGGTCGTGTTCTCGCCATCACCTCCACTCTATTTTCAGCTGATCATTCACCCCCATATGATTGTTTACCCCTTTGAGGAAACATCTGCGAAGAGTGATTATGTTAGCCATCCTTGTGACACTGCCGTGATTGGAAAATTCCAAATCTTACCTGGAATCAGCTGCTACCTGAAACCATCACTCGTTCCTCGAAAACGAGTCTTCTTTAAGCTCTTTTCACCTGACTCGTAAAATATGAAAAGATTGCCGAGCAATTGGCCTCTCCGGCTCGTTAAAGGCATCGGAAGTGTTATCCCTCCTCTAGATTTTAACCTTTTTGGACCTGAGGGATTATTACACAAAAAGATCGAGCGCTTGTCTTGTTCGGCTCATTAAAACTATCGAAAATTCATCCATTTTGTATTATTTTATGCTTTTTCGGACTTAAGGGATTATATAACGAAAATAATCTTTGGATTCTCCTTTCTGTTTCTTTTAGACTCTCCAAAATTGAAATAGACCAAGTTATCTTTGTCGTTAAACTCGTTAAAACCGAATAGCGACAAACTCATCCAAATGGATGAGAACGAGTTTCACTGTCACTAGGCTCGCTAAAATATAGCGACAGGTTTGCCTGAAGGGCAGATTGTAGAACAAGCATATGTTATCCTCCTCAAGCTTGACAAAAATAAAGAGGTACCTGTCAGCAATGACCAGGGAAAATTGGGAAGAAAACTTGAAGAAACTTTATTGGTAGCAAGTCGCTCTTGAACATGACACTTTCCTTCCGCGTCCATGTCGGGTTGGGTTGTTCCGTTCACTGGTTATCACCATTGGTCCATCACACCATCCATCTTTGGGGTTAACGCTACCAATCCATCGTCAGTCTCGCCGATATGTTCAAGAGAAGTCATTCAGAAAATTCACCTGTGTCTCACCCACTGCAATACATTCATGCTTCATTCCTTCATGACCGCCACCCTGAACCCTATATCATTAGTTTGTTTTCACCTCCAAAATCATTTTCTTCATTCCGTGTCGTTGA
>APFE030814362.1:139681-203035 GCA_000404065.3 Pinus taeda | reverse complement strand
TAGCTCCTTAAGGTATGGGATGCATGAACTTTAAGGGAGTGAACTTGCCACCTCAAGATTCCTTCCAGAAGCTTCTAGAAATGACTCAAAGTGAGTTTTTAAGAATATACTTGTGCCTTTTTTACTTTTATAGGGGTTCGCACCCATAACACAGAGACAAAGCGGTTAAGTGCACAGGGGACATGACCTTTGGGTGTAGGACCGCAGCTAATGCTAAGAGAAAGTGCAAAACCAGAGTTTTATAGACTTTTGAGGGCTTTCTCTTATTTTCAAGGCTTGATATGTGAAACTGAGGCGTAATACTTGCAAAGGAGGAAAGTATTAATGGTAATGGACTTACCTAGATTGCAGAATGTCAAGGTGACAATTTTTTGTGCAACAAATTGCTCCCTAAAGTGCAAAGTCTATAATAGATAGAGTTTGTCATCTAAGAAGAGTGAAGCACTTTATCATTTCAAGGATCATATTGTGGACACCCCAGTCGGAACCTGTAAAAACATTCAATGCAATATATATATATATATGATTATAATTAATATATATATATATTATATAGTATATATATATTAATATTGACATATTCATCGCTAAGGTAGGGTATCTCCCCATAACTCAGAGTCAAATCCTGACTAGATAAGTGGCCTAAATGATTCATATCATAGAATTGATTTTGTAATACATCAAGAGTATAGACATATGTAGGACACAGTATGGGCACACCATCTTTCTATGAGCATAGTCCATCTGTTATAATGAATTAAAAAAATGCCTCGCAACCGGATGTAGAAAACGTAGATCCAGGGGTCTTGATTCTTCTTCTGAACGAGTAGCGATTCATCCATGTGAGATGAAGGGGTCGAAGTCAACATGGTAGAAACCACTTGATTACCAGTCAATGATGTGAATTGTTAACAAGTGTGAGAGAAACCACCAGTAATGTCAATGGTTGTCAAAGTACTCAGTACAATCCATGAAATGTGTATAAATTAGATAATGTCGAACATGTCACAGAATCCTTTGATCGAAGGTCAATGATGCAACCTATCATCGAAGGCGAGAAACCTACCATTAAGTTATGCAGATTCCAAGGTACTGACAATTTCTAGATCATATTTCTAGATAATGAGCTAGAGTCAATAGAAAGTGATCTGTCATAGGCTAGCCCACAACACGAAATCATAGATCAAGTTTTGAAGAAATATATTTGGCAAGGACTAACTCAGGGATGGTCAAAATGGATGACAGATATTTTGCAGATGATTGGTTTATTTGAACTGACCTCTTGAACACGTAATGACACTGCTGATGGTTTGTTGACAATTGACCCAAAGCTAATACCCAGAAACTGGCTAAAGACTTTCAATATGGTTTGATTAACTATTAGGCAAAGGATTTCCCAACCTAGCTGAACAAAAAGTGTTGTGCTCAAGAGTGGTTAACTGCTTTTCTAAAACACAAAGTGTAACAAACATGTTCATTTTTCTCTCTTTTCCCCCACCATTTCTGGCAAGTACCTCTTTATTTTTGAAAATCTTGAGGAGGATAGCATTTTCTTGTTTATAAGTTCATCCTTCGGATGAGTCCAATTTAGTTTAAAATTTGAACCCTAAGAAGGAGTGGTTCATTCCTGTTTAAAATTGAACAAATCTTTTACTGATAAATTTTAACGAGTCCAGTATAGGAAAAACTCTATGTTTTTAAATTTTAGGGAGTCAAAAGAAAAACTTAAGAAAACTCCATGGGTGTCCTTTTTCGTAAATTTGTGTCCCTCAAGCCCGAAAAAGTATAAAATAATACTTGAGAGAACTACTTGACCATTACAATCAAGGATTAATTTTCATAATTAGTGGCTCCGATCTGAAAAAAGTAAAAAAGTGATCGAAGACACGTCATTTTATAACCAATATTGAACTTGAAACGACAAAATTCCAATGATCTTTTCATGTTTATACGGTCAGAAAAGAGTTGTAAGTGGACCTTTTTTTAAATTCTGTTTAACGAGTTAAAAAAGGGAAAAACTCGGCAATCTTTTTATATTTTACGAGTCAGAAAAGAGCTTAAAGAGGACTCCAATGTTTTGCTTTTTTGTAAATTTTTTTGAAAGAGTTCGAAAAAGTGATAAAAGTAATCTTTGTTGAAAATGATCAATTTTCCCCCAAAAATCCAATATTCTTCACAAAAACTCAAAACATTACTCATACATGTTTAAGATAAATAAAAATGCATCAAAAGTTACCTTTTTAAAGTGAAAAATAAATAAATTAAAAATTCAATTATTCAAAAAAGGTTATAAAAAGGGCTTTTGTAAATTCATTTTTACCATTTGATTTTAGAGTGAGAAGTGAGAGCTTTTGGGTAAGAAACTTCCTATGAAGATTGAGGAAAATCCATCTGTTGGAATTGAAAACCGTCAGCTCCAAGTAATCCACATCATCCTTATCTTTCATTTCAATCATTTACATTTCATTTTTAGGCTTTCATTTTTATTTTTAAGGGAAAAAATAGTTTAGAAATTCACTTGCGGGGGTCTGCAAGTGCAACATGCGGCCCCCGCGGACCTCGACTTTTCTCTACAAAGAAAAAAGTTGTGGGTCCGCACCTATTGCTTACGATGCATGCGAACCTATGCACTATCTGTAACCAGCAAGTGCGAACCCCGCGAAATGGATTTTAAAATTTCAAATTTCTCCATTTCAGCCCAAAAGTTTTTTGAACTAAATTGTTCTAATACGTCTTTCTTTCATAGTAGGACATACAAAATTCTTATTTGGTGGGAACGCGAGCATGAGGATGTGGACCTTGCTGCAATAAATCATCAACCCGCATTGGATGCATTGACAGCATGCAGATTGTTCAAGTTTTGGGGCCATACCAAGCATGAGGGCCCAAGTAGACTTCTTGCAATGGATGGTAGACAGGTGGAACATACAGGACCAGTGTTTCATGATTGGTGGCCACTGGCTTGAAATTGAGCTAGAGGACATATATTTTTTGACTGGTTTGCCTAAGAGAGGTGAATGATTATCTGTTTTTGATACTAGGCCAGGTGTCTAGTCTGTCGCTAGTCTCCAATTAGAGTTTTGCAATGAACAAACAGAGAACAAACGGATCGATATTAAAACTATCAACCGTCCTGAACTTAAGATTATTGCATTCACTGTCACCAGACTATGCGGGAGTGCAGCATTGCATGTAGCTACTAGATCCCAGATGTGAATGGTAGTAGACAGTTATCGAGGTACCATCTTCAACTAGTGTGAGGCCGTGTTGGCGAACATGAAAGTTCAACTGAATAAAGAAAAGAACGGACAACTAAAAAACTTTGAATATGGTTTCCTCATTGTGAGCTTTGGTCTAGAGAGGGTCCCTATGCTGGTCCCACACAGCTTTCTGTTGAGGCTGGTCTTCCTCGAGAGCCTAGGATAATGCGTTGGGTTGTACTGATGACCCGTCATCCTGAGGAGGGTTCAGAGGTTGTTCGATTTTCGCCTGAGTATTTTCGTTGGTTGAGGAACCAACTTTCTGTGATTCAATATTTTCCATATGCCAGGATGGATTATCGCGGTGAACCAAACATGATTCTTCCACCAGGAGAGTAGTGGAATGATTCAGGTAAAATCATTTTCAACACTTTCTAATTTTTAACTAATTTTTTTGTTTTTTAAATCGTCCAAAACTGACAATAAAAAGTTTAAAATGTAGATGTGGGTCCACAACGACCAGCCACTCTCCAACCTTATGAGAGGAGAGACCCGGCTGCAGTAATACCGGCCCCACAAGACCAATCTACAGAGACCTTGACCAAATTGGAGAATCATCTAGAGCATTTGACAACAAATATTCCAGAGACTAGCATAGATGATATTCCACTTAGGTTATAGCGATATGTGATTGGGGTCCCAGGACCTTTTAGGAGGTTCCTTTGTAGGGTGGATCGAGCAGTGGTTTCTTATCGTGATCATCACCAGAGATAGGATGATCGCTTTTGTAGACTCATACAACATTTTATGTCTTTTTGTACTATCAATTTTTCCGGTTATAAGGTGTTTTTCAGCCTATGATCGAAGACAATGTATATTTGACACACTTCTATGTTATGATATATCACTATTACTAGCTATCTTATATAACATGTTATGGAATGTTATAACCTCACTGTTTTGATTATTGCAAATGTCTATTTATCATATGAGAAGAAACTACATCTACTAATGTATTTAAATATCTTGGAATATGTTGATATTCAATGCAATAAAATTCCTGTTCCAAGAGACGAACTCTCAAAAATAATCTTAATAACACTGGATTCTAATGGCATAAACCCTGTTAAGCTATAATATAACGAGTTCAGAATCTAACCTAACAATCAAACACCGAATCCCAAATGAGATGAATTCAAATAATAACTCAATCACTGCATTATACTCTACAATGTTATTCGTTGTTTGACCGAGGCTTACCCCATGCATAGATACTAACTCATTAAAGGGTGAATAGATAACCGAAGATGTGGAAGAAATGTTCCATGTATTACGACAAGCACAATCAGCAAAACCAATGTATGTTTGAAGAGACGTCGACATCTGCAATATCAAGAGTAAATCAAGATAAGCAGGAATAATGATAAAAGCACTCTCTCAACTAGGCACACTTTTCTAATCTAAAACACACCAGCTAGAAAGAAACTAATCTAACAAAAATCTCCACACCAAAATTTAAGCATAATATCTCTTCAAATAAAGCCCATTTCTAGGTTTACCCAAAGAGACACCATCAAAATCTACCAATTCATAGGCCCCTTTTGCCAACTTTCGCTTAACAATATAAAGACCATGACACATAGGTACAATTTTTCTAGCCCCTAGCTTATCATTTGCTTGATCATATAGTAAAACTAGGTCTCCTTCTGAAAAATTACGAGGTGTAACATTTCAGTCGTACTGAGCTTTTATCTGTTTTGCATGAGCTTTGATTGGTAATGCAGCATTGCGTCGATTCTCATCTAGTTGAGCTAAGTACAAAAAACGTTTCTCCTCTTCAAAAGTGGCTGGGAATAATTATATGGCTATTTACAATGACGGAATTTCACATTCAATGGGTAACACTACTTCCAAACCATAAACCAGTTGAAAAGGAGTTAAAATAGTTGATGTTTTTACTGATGTTCGATATGCCCAAAGTGATGAAAATAACATGTTATGCCAATTCGACCTATGAAGACCAATGATTCGTTGGATCATAGTGACTAGAACTTTATTGATAGCTTCAACCAGACCATTAGCCTATGGGTAATATGGACTAGAACTATTGCGACGCAGGCCAAGTTGATCTGTCAGTTCAGTCATCATAATGTTTCGAAAATGACTCCCATGATCAACAATAATAGCTTGAGGAACACTGGATCTAGCAATTATATGATTGAAAATGAAAGTTGTAGCAGTTTTGCCGTCTGTCGAAAATGTAGGCATTGCCTCGGCCCACTTAGTAAAATAATCTACCGCTAGGATGATATACGCATGCCCCCTGGCTAAGTGAGGGTTACATGTAATAAATTCAATACCCCACTTTTCCAAAGGACTGACAACAATTATAGGGTAGAGAGGAGCAGGTGGAGCACGCATCTTACGATCAAAAATTTGACAATTGTTGTGTTTCTGGACTACATAGATACAATCTTCGAATAAGGATGGCTAGAAATAACCAGTGCGCAATATCTTTTGGTTTGTGGCATACCCATACATATGACTACCACATGCTCCAGAGTGAAAGTCATTCAGAACCTTTTCAACTTCTTTATGAGTTAGACAACGTCGGAAAACAGAATCTGCCCCACGATGATAGAGTGTATCTCCAATAATATTGTATTGTTGGGATTGGAAACGTATTTTCCATCGCTGAGATCATGAAATTTCAGGCCGAAAAGATCGGGTTTGAAGATAAACAATAATATCTCCATACCATGGATCAAGAGTACTGATAAGAAATAAGGATTCATTCGTAATGGGCTCTTCCAACACAGTTTCAGTATCAGTATCTGGGAAATCACACATCAATTCCGCAAAAACCAAAGATTTCTTTGCCCTGGATTTTTCAAATTCCAAGTCAAATTCCTATAGGATAACTATCCATTTGGAATACTTTCCCCCTAGCAATTGTTTGCTCAAGATATACATCATAGAGTTACAATGAGAAATTACCATGGTTTTGCATAATAAGATGTAGTGACAAAATCTTTGGATGGCTTGAACAACTACCAAGGCCAATTTCTCCACATGAAAATATTTAAGCTCTGTCGGAATCAGAGTTCAACTAAGATAGTAAATCACATGTTCACTATTGAATTCATCTTCCTGAACTAAAACTATCCAAATGGTGGAATGAGGAGCAGCGAGGTACAAAAAGTAATCATGGTTGTAATTGGGAGGATGAAGCAATGGTGCATGCGTTAACACGTGTTTAAGTGCATAAAAATATTTGTCAGCAATCTCATCCCAAAAGAATGGAGTATTTTGTTTCAACAACCTAGTAATACCTTCGTTATCTTAGCATAGTTAGGGATGAAACAACGTAAAAAAATTTCTTTCCCTTGCAAACTTTGGAGTTGGTGAAGAGTCGAAGGAGGAGGTAATTTGACATTAGCTTCAACCTTCGAGGGATCGACACGAATGCCAGCTTTTGAAATGACAAATCCTAGTAAACGACCCATTTCTATACAGAATACACATTTGTTTGGATTCATCCTAATTCGATAATTCCTACATCTCATAAAGATTGCTCGTAAATGAGTGAGATGATTGACTCTACGTAATGAATGGGCAAGTAAATCATCGAGATAAGGCTGCACAATGAGCTTGATGTCATGAAATGCGTAAGACATAGCCCTTTAAAAATTTTCTCCAACATTCTTCAATACAAAAGGTAATTTGAAATAAGAAAATGTCCCCCATGGACAAATGAAAGCCGTTTTAGGTTGATCAGCAGGGAGTATGTTGATTTGATTGTAACCAGAAAAACTATCCATAAAGGAGAACATTTCACTGCCTGCACAATCATCAATAATTAGATCGATATAGGGGTTGGATAATTGTCTTTAGGACAAGATCGATTAATCCCTATAATCGATACATATTCTTATCATTCCTTGCTTTTTGTTAACAGGAACAATATTCGATACCCATTCTGTTAAGGGAATTGGATAAATGAAACCTACTCGAAGTAATTTCTCAACTTGAGCTTTAATAGTAGCAGATTTTCTCAGATGTATCTCACACAAACGTTGCCGGACAGGTTTAGCATCCGGGTAAGTTTTAATTTCATGGACAACAATTGATGGATCAATTCCTGGCATTTCTTCATATGACCAGGCAAACACATTGTGGAATTCTTGAAATAGGGATTTATAAGTTTGGATTTCATCGTCCGTACAGGAAGCACCTATATGAATGTTTTCAATAATTCCGGGTTTAACTGAAATGTCAATAGGAACCGTTCAAGAGATATTTCCCAAATTTAACTCAGAATCAGGATGTTGCAATGGATTCTATGGTTCTTTGACATAGTCAATGGTAAAAATACATGAAAAATCATTTTCAAAATGATCAAGCTCAGGTAAAAACGAAGATCGATGATGAATATATTCCCATGGTAAATCATCAACAAACAAAAGTTCACGAATCTGCTCATCAATATGAACAGGATCAGAAAATTTTGTTGAAGCTTAGGTTGATATTGAAAGTGATTCCCCATGGACCACATTCATTGGATCAGTTTTGGTTGAACAAGAGTTAGAAAACAATTGTACTGCCTGATATACAATTTCAAAGGGACTTAAAGGCATCGTGTTACCAAATGAACCCACCTCAGAATTGGAAGGTACAATCCAAGGATCATCAAAAGCAATAGTGTTCGATGAAATCATATGAATAGTCGCAATAGAAGGTGATACGTTACGAGGAGGGAAGGAAAAAGTTCCTAGTAAACCAGAATATTTAATCAAACCTACCCCAACATCCTTGTAAGGGATAGTTGTTTTACCAACATGCTGAATACTATCTAAAGAGGCTGGGTCGGATGAAAAATAAGTCAGCTGGTCTATCGTAACGATCTTTCCATTGTGAGGAAACTTGATAAGTCGAAAGACCGATGAAACAATAGCAGTCATAGCGTAAGACCAACTACGACCAAACAAAAGGTTGTAATCTAGAGGGGCATCAACCACTTCCGAATCTAGATTTATAGTTTTGCCTTCGACCCCTATAGGTAAATTTTGCAGAATGCCAAAAGGATGGAACTCTCAACCTTCAAAATCCTTTAGAATAATCGGAGACTAATTGAGTGTAGGAGAACCAAGCAAACTCCAACACTGGATCGACATAATTGTTATAGACATTTTTGGGCACTGCAACCCCAATCATAAATGTCCATAAACTGAGGGCTCCTAAGTCCCTAAAAGTGTTGCTTCACTACCTAAAGGAACAAGGTCAGCTGATTACATCATCTCCCAGAAGTTTTCCACTAAAAACTACTCAGAAATGGTCCAAACTGGACCATACTGAATACCCAGTGCAGAGGGTGTGATGTATATCACCTTCCCAGTGTAAAGGGTGCGATGCATACTGAATGGCCCCTTTGTAGGGTGCGATGGTCGGGAATTGACAAATGGCACGGACAATTTGCGAGGTGGAAGATCATGGAATCTTACAGAAGCTTCCCCTCTGACACTTGCCTCTCTATTTTCGACCAGGGATGAGTAAGAGATCATCATTCTCCAAGTGGAATAAAAAAATATCAGAGAGAGGACACTAATCAAGATCCCAGAAGATGACTCACCCCCTACAATCATCTATATATGGATCCCTCATCACAGAGATCCAGAGGCTGGAATCTTGTATCTTGTAGAGAAGAGTTGTTGGTTTTCTGGTGTAACTTCATAGTGTTGGGTGATCTAAGCTTTACTTGAGGTGAAGAAGGGCTTTCTTGCTGGAGGATGATGCTAGGTCAAAACATATGGTTGTAATCCTCTTGCTATTCTTGATCTTAATAAAGCTATTCAAGTTTTCCTCCATATTCTTGTATGTTTGATTATATATGCATTTTTATGGTTAACACATATATGGTCCTGTGTTATTTATGAATATAGATCTCTGTTCTTCGATAGTTGTATGTTGCTTTCATTCCACAGGTGCTCTTTGAAGCTGGGCAAACAAGGAAGAAGCAGCAAAGCTCTATCAAGAAGGAGAGGAATCAAATACGGAACCAAGCGCAAGACTAAGGTTGGTGTCCTTTGTTCCACTCTTTTCTATTTTCATAAAGGAAAGCGAAAGTAGACTTTACTTGTTTGTTTCTAAGATAGCTACCAGTTTTAGTGGGAATAGCAGCTCCGAGTGGACACTATTCCCGGTAACAAAATGGCGGCTCCGCTGGGGACCGAATAGATTTTTTGTTAGCCTATCTTTGTTTCTTTTATAAACTTACAGACAGAGCCTGAAGTCAAGCCAGGTAGCCTTCGAACTACATTTGTTATACAAATTCAAAGTACATCAATGCTGCTTCAGTCTATCTCCAGGTTTTGTTTATGAATTAAACAATAGATCTGCAAACGTTCTAATTGCCCTAAGTGGTGGCTCTAGTAACCTCTTTAGATCAACCCCTGTGATTTACGTTTACTGAACATCACTTACTCGACCTAAATCCCTGAATTGAATTGCAAATTGTGAGCCAAAACTCATTTAAAGTCTCGCATTAGTACCATCACACCCTGCCTTCAAGGTAGTCTGTATGCATCACACTTCCCATGTGCAGTAATGTGCTGCATATTGAATTCACTGTGTGACAGGTGTGATGGTTAGGAAAGAATAACTTTACCTTCAGATTTTGGTTTTGTCTTCACTATCTTTAGTTATATTCAAGAGTTTTACTGTCTGTGGTCAGTATATCTCTGTGAAAACCCCCTTCTCTTACATTATTATGCCTCTATAGTGCAAAGAACTGTAAGTGTTTTTATGTATTGTGCGCCATTTTCAATTCTCTTTTGCAAAGAAGTAGCATAGTCGAACTGTCGTTTCTTAAATCTAAAAGTGTCGTAAGTGTCGTTTTCAGTTTTAGAAGACAATCCCATTGTTCTTGATAGTCGATTATACAATTACTATTGTATATGATTTAAATTAGTAGTTTTTAAAGTGTCAAAAAGAAATTTTCATTTTGAAATCGCAAAGTGTCTCCCTTACCTTCACTTCATTTTGAAAAGAAATTTGTTGAGTATTGTCCCTTTGAAAATAATTCATATTTGCACTTAGCTTTCTTATAATCATTCATACATTAAGAAGGCTGAAAACAAATACATGCATGTGCACTTGCATTTAGACTGCTTGGTTTGATTTAGGATAGTGCATTTAGTGTGTGCTATGTGCTCTTTGTTGAAAGACTCTCAACTTTCTTTCCTTAGTAGCTAGGATTTTCATTGCCAAAAGAAGATGAAACAATTGTTTATCATCTTAGACTGCATTTTAGGAATTGTATACACACCACACAGTGAACCTGAAAGGAAAATTTTTAAACAAGATCAACTTAAAATAGATTTAATGAATCTAACAACGCTTTGGAACCTAACGCACAACATCTAGAGGTCTAGGCTAGAGACATATTTTGGCGTCGTAAAACTTGGTAACTGTTTTTTTTGTTGTTGGTTGGGTGATTCCTCCACTCTGAGACGGCAAGTGCCAGTACGAACTTGTGCTCCCATGTACCGTTGAGTATATATTGGGAGACCACAATAGGCTGCATCCTTTATCCTAGGGAAGTCGTGTCTGCCTCCCTATCGATCACAATGCACTGAACAGAGCATTCGAGAAAATTGACGGCCATACCGTAAAAAGTATTCTGTAGTTTTGCGATTGGTTTGGTAATCCCTCTGCCTAGATTTCCAGAGAAGTCTATTTTTCTCATTTTCAGACTCCTTGAAAGAAAATGTCCATCTAAGTACTTGTCACTTCAGGCTCATTAAAAATCGAAGGCGACTAGAGTCATCTTTTGTTTTTTCTCGACTCTTTAAAATTGAAAAAACAAGTTGTGTCAATGCGTCTAAAATTTATTTTAATCAGAATAACATCACAAATTCCCTTGTTAGTCTTTAGGTTGAGAAAAATGGAGTCTACCAACCAAGGATTTCCCCTTGGTGCAAATCCTAGTCCTTTCTCCTCTTGGGGAGATGTTGGTGCACCCCATATGGCCACATTGTCACTTCCAGGGTTGACGATTGGTTTGCCCGTATGGCTCTTCTCTACCTCTGTCGTTTAGAATACCGTAATTCCTAAACAGTCAAGTTAGCAACTAGATGATACTAGAGTTGCCTCCCAACCTTCTACTTCGTCTGTTTCTCCCTCTCCTCCTTCCTCTTCGCTTGATAAAGCTGGTAAAGATCAAGATCAAGTAACTAAGAAGAAGAAGAAGCAGAAAGAGAAAAAAGAAAAGAAGAAGAAGGAACCAAAATCGAAAGGGGGCAACCAGGTGTCGTCTAGCGAAAATCCTCACACCGCACCATTTAAACCTAAATCTCCATGTGTCATTCGCAATGGAGACCACTATCACGGAGATTGTCCCTGCATCCCTCGGATCTTAAGGGACTGGTCTCCTCGTTTGCACAATCTGGTGTTGTCAACCTCTAATGATCATGTTGAATGCACACCATCAACCAGTGAAAGTGAATTATCTGGACAGAAAAGGAATCCCAGATTTCCTTGTAAATTGTGTGAAGGTAATCACGCCATCCACCGTTGTCCCTTCCCTGATGAAGCTAAAAGAGTTTTGGATGACCGTCCTGCTTCACTGCTACGGCTCCCACCTGGATATAAAAAACTCTTACCAAGTCCACCATTGGTTGAAAATCCGGTTGGCCCACCATTGTGGTCGGCCGAAGCATCTATCGTTGAAAATGAACCCTCTGAATCCATACCAGACAAAATTCAAAAGGTCGAGGTGGCAATTGACCCGGTCTTGCCTTCAGAATGTTCATCTTCGAATGATACCGTCACTAAAGAGAAAGAGAACGACACCGTTCAAATTATTTTCGTAAAAACAGACTCCGGTGAACTTGGGGGCAATCTACCCATTCCTTTATCACAGGAAGGAAGTTCATCAGATTCATATCCGGCCGTCTACTCATTCCCACCTCCAAGCAACCTAGTCGTTTCCTTCGACTGGAATCTACTACGCAGACCCCGTTTACCAGCTAGTGTACCATTCTGAATCATTGTACAATCTTACAGAATGGTCATGGCTGGTACCATCATCGATGAAGGGGCTTCTGTGAGTATCCTTTCCTCAACTCCTTGAAAAACGCTTGGTTCGCCATCACTTTTTCCTGAAATGAGAAATCTAACAGGCTTTGACAAAGGAACCAGTTGACCATTAGGGATCCTTCCAAATGTGCCCATTACTTTGAGAAGGAAAACTGTTCACATGAATGTGATGGTAGTTCAAGGACCCTTGGATTATAATCTACTCCTAGGACACGACTATATTTATTGCATGGGAGCCGTCGTCTCCTCACTCTTTAGAGTAATGTGTTTTCCGCACGAAGGCAGAATGGTCAAGCTCGTATACCAAATGTCATTCCCTGGTTCACACATAGGAAATAGTCAAAAGTCATCCCTAAATGGTCTTTTCACGCAAGGAATGTCTCATCAATCTCCAGTCCGTCCACCAGATGAGCGCGAGTGGTTCAGGAGGATGTGACAGAAACCCAGGGGGCATGCACCCTGGTCTGTTTCGGCAGGAAAACCTTGGGTATGGAGTAGGTTTCCACAGAGGATATATGATTAGTCTGACGAACCCATCCTTATATGAACATGGGATTAGACTGGAATAAGATACCTTAGTCAAAGTTATGTGAGTGGAGCAGCTCTGCGCCACTCACCTTTATCTATTTCGGTAGACATCGCCAAGGAAGCATTTTGTCCACAACACGGATGGAACTTTCATGGTAACCTGGGAATTTTTCGCTATACCTGGGGGCATGCAAATCGTTCCACATGCAAGCAAAGAGCGACCATTTATTTTTTAAATTTGTAGGACCTCAAACCCTTTAAACTCGTAAGGTTGGTCATTTCCTAGCTTGCATAAGGAAAGGATCTGGGGCAAAGCTTACAAAAGGTGCAAGCCCCATAAAAAATGGCATCTTGAATGAGACATCCTTATTATACGACTGGCAAGCAGTGTTACCGCAGGGTTCAAGCTCGTTTAAAAATAAACTCGCCATGAGCAGTTTTATCACGGAATTCAAGCTCGTTAAAAAATAAACATAAGCAAATGAGCAAATGTTTCCCCTAGAATTTAAGCTCATTAAAAAATGAACCGGTAAATAACCATTATGAATGCCTTATCGTCAGCTTTTGAGCCTTGGTCGTGTTCTCATCATCACCTCCACTCTGTTTTTAGCCGATCATTCACATCCATTTGATTGTTTACCCTTTCGAGGAACATCTGCAAAGAGTGATTCTATTAGCCATCCTTGTGACACTTTCGTGATTGGAAAATTCCAAACCTTACATGGAATCAACTACTACCCAAAATCGTCACTCGTTCCTCAAAAACGAGTCTCCTTTAAGCTCTTTTCAACTGACTCGTAAAATATGAAAAGATTGCCAAGCAATTAATCTCTCCGGCTCGTTAAAGTCATCAGAAGTGCTATCCCTCCTCTAGATTTTAATCTTTTTGGACTTGAGGGATTATTACACAAAAAGATCGAGCGCTTGTCTTGTTCGGCTCATTAAAACTATCGAAAATTCATACCTTTCATATTATTTTACACTTTTTTGGACTTAAGGGATGATATGACGAAAAAGAATCTTTGGAATCTCCTTTTCGTCCCTTTCAGACTCTCTAAAATTGAAAAGGACCGAGTTATCTTTGTCATTAAACTCATTAAAACCGAATAGTGACAAACTCGTCCAAATGGATGAGAATGAGTTTCACTGTCGCTAGGCTCGTTAAAATATAGTGACAGGTTCGCCCGAAGGGCGGATTATAGAACAAGCATATGTTATCCTCCTCAAGCTGACAAAAATAAAGAGGTATTGGTCATCAATGACTGGGGAAAATTGGGAAGAAAACTTGAAAAAGCTTTATTGGTAGCAAGTTGCTCTTGAACATGACACTTTCCTTCCGCATCTAAGCTGAGTTGGGTTGTTCCGTTCACTGGTCATATCACCATTGGTCCGTCACACCATCCATCTTTGAGGTTAATGCTACCAATCCATCGTCAGTGTCACCGATATGTTCAAGAGAAGTCATTTATAAAATTCGCATGTGTCTCACCCACTGCAATACATTCACGCTCCATTCTTTCATGATTGCCACCCTGAACACTGTATCATTAGATCATTTTCACCTCCAAAATAATTTGCTTCGTTCTGTGTCGTAGATGTGGGATTCATTAAGGCCCTCCTATGACAGGTCACTTCTTGTCGACATCAACTCATTATCCAAGAAGTTGACCTAGGAACAACCCTTTCAGTACTTTGAAGCTTGCATGCTTCAATGGCAAGTTTCTCACTTTCGGCGACAAGTTTACATTAATGGCCTTCGACTAAGAGATTTTGCGTGGTGTTCGATGCAACGTCCTTTTTCACACCACGCGAATTGTACTGTAGTACCTTGAGGGTCATTGTCATTATTGGTGATTCCTCTCGCGCCTGTTAACAACTTACATCATTGGCTGGTAATCAGGCGATTTCTTTCCATGTTCGACTCCAGAACATTTTTCACATGGATCGACTTGTACTCTGAGTGAAGATTTAAAGAGTTTGAAGACCCCGGATCTAGTTTCATCCATCCGGGCTATGATATATTCAGGAATATAAAGACATCAAACGTACATCATTGCCGAACAGATGATCATCCAAATCAAAGGATGATGAGTCCGAATCATCAGTCTGCCACACAGACGATTGTCTGTCCTATGTACATGAAAATGAATTTGTAAAGCTAAGCATGGGAATGCCCGCCTCAGCTATATCATGAAAAAATGTTGTCAAGATAATGTATTGTATTGTATCTTATTACAAGTCGCCTCCCAGCTCGAAAAAACTTTGAATCCTCATGGTCAAGCATTTCACCCGACATCAAAAGATTAACGACCTCATGCTTTAAGGGCCAACTATTATAGACACTTTTGGGAACTGCAACCCCAATCATAAATTTCCATAAAATGAGGGCTCCTAAGTCCCTAAAAGTGTTGCTTCACTGCCTAAAGGAACAATGTCAACTGATTACATCATCTCCGAGAAGTTCTCCACTAAAAACTGCTCAGAAATGGTCAAAACTGGACCATACTGAATACCCAGTGCAGATGGTGCAATGCATATCACCTTCCCAGTGTAAAGGGTGCGATGCATACTAAATGGCGCCTCTTTAGGGTGCGATGGTCAAGAATGGACAAATGGCAGGGACAATTTACGAGGTGGAAGATCATGGAATCTTACAGAAGTTTTCCCTCTTACACTTGCCTCTCTGTTTTCGACCAAGGATGAGTAATATATCATCATTCTCCAAGTGGAATCAAAAGCTATCAAAGAGAGGACACTAATCAAGACCCCAGAAGATGACTCACCCCCCTACAATCATCTATATATGGATCCCTCATCACAGAGATCCAGAGGCTGGAATCTTGTATCTTGTAAAGAAGTGATGTTGGTTTTCTGGTGTAACTTCATAGTGTTGGGTGATATAAGCTTTACTTGAGGTGAAGAAGGGCTTTCTTGCTGGAGGATGATGCTGGGTCAGAACATATGTTTGTAATCCTCTTGCTATTCTTGATCTTAATAAAGCTATTCAAGTTTTCCTCCATATTCTTGTATGTTTGATTATATATGCATTTGTATGGTTAACACATATCTGGTCCTGTGTTATTTATGAATATAGATCTCTGTTCTTCGATAGTTGTATGTTGCTTTCATTCCACAGGTGCTCTTTGAAGCTGCACAAACGAAGAATAAGCGGAAAAGATCTATCAGGAAGTAGAGGAGTCAAATAAGGAACCAAGCGCAAGACTAAGGTTGGTGTCCTTTGTTCCACTCTTATCTATTTTCATAAAGGAAAGTGAAAGTAGAATTTAATTGTTTGATTCTAAGATAGCTACCAGTCTTAGTGGGAATAGCAGCTCTGAGTGGACACTATTCCCGGTAACAATAATACACGTAGAAGCTCCCTCATCAATCACAGTCCGAAAGCAAGGTCTATTTTTGACTAACACTGGAATCTGGAAAGCCATTTGATGAGCTAGGCAAGGTGTACTATTCTCTAAATCAAATATTATTAGGTTCAAGTCCTGAATATCAACAACTCCTATAGCCGACAATAGTAATTTATGATGTGCTGGGCATGATTGCAACACTTCCAAAGCCGACATTGCTGAAGGGGAAATAGCTAAGTCTTCAACAATGTTATAATTCTGAGCAGCTCTTGCATGTCGATTGAATGCTGCTTTCCGAAGTATACCTTTAGCAAGCGATTTGATTACTAAGTCACGGTTAGGTTTCTTGATCTATAGCAGATCAGAACCAGGAGGAGTTGTGGTTGATGGGTTTGAATTAGAAGATTCTGCTTCTTTACCACCAACAGGATTTTTACTACCATAATCTTGTGATCGCGTCACAATCTTGAAATGAGACATCATCATAATGGGTTCTTCTAAGGAATTTGATGAGGAATCGATCATCTTACTATCTTGATTAGGAAAAGGATCCTTCAAGACAGCATGCATTTGATAACCTTTGACGATTTTTGAAACCTCTGCTCGATGTGGGCAGTCTATTGTAAAATGTTCCTCGTCACAAATGAGACAAGGATAGAAAGGTTTACATTTCTCGTCAGTAGATTCATTTTTATATGTTTGTTCTTTTGAGCTTTTTTTTATTTTTCTTCTTCCCCTTCTTTTTACCATCGGATTTTTATTTGGTCGTAGATAATTCTACAACATGGATATCAGCAGAAATTTCAGTGGAAGAGTCTCTTGTCGGGGAATCTGGTAAAGTTATAATAGGAGAAGATTTCTTTGAAGATTTCTTCTTGCTTTTGGTACTAACTGAACCAATCATACCATCGACAACATGAGACCCTGAAGGAGCTACAGTTATCTGATTGTGTTTCGGAAGGTTAGGGATTTTTTCATGTAAAGTACCTGATTGCGTATAAACGAGGTCAAGGTACTGAGCCTGAGCAATTACTAGATCTTCAATAACAACTCCTGCCTTAGCTACATCTTCAGTTATTTTAGGTAATAATGATTTTATGAACCATTCTGCTAAAATCTGATCTGGAATAAAAACTTGCACTAAACGCCTTCTACATTGCCATTCATGAATATAATCAAAAATATATGTGGACGTGGATTGTTTTAATGAATTTAATAATTCTGTGCCATTGTCGTATCTGACAGGAAACTAAAAATGAGTTAAGAAAGTAGTGGCTAACTCACTAAAATTATAAAAAGAGCCTCATGGTAACTCAATGTACCATTTGGCAGCAAGACCAATCAGAGTGCATTGAAAAAGACGTAAGTGAATTGAATCATCAATAATGGAATTAGATGCACACCATAGGTGATAATTCATCACATGATTTGACGGATCTTCTCCTGAATTACCCTCAAACTTCGGGATATCACTGGGCAACTTATTAGGCATTGGAAGCCAATACGGAAGATAGTAAATCAGATTGTTTGTAATGCGTGACAAATCAAGTAAATCCAAAGTTGCAATAAAAGGTAACTGATGGTTAGGGTCTCGAAAACCTTGGGTAACAAGACCATCCCTAGGAGGAGGATATCTAAGATAACCTGGAATTGGATTTGCATTAGGAATATTATAACCTCCTGGAAAACTAGGATTAACTAGACCAAACTGGGGTTGTTGAGGTTGCTGATAAGTATATCTAGGGTACGGTTGATACTAATAAACTGGGTTTTGTATAGTAGGACCAAATTGGTACTGTCCATGGTACAGTTGATAAGTAAATTTCGGTTCACTTGTGACAACCGTACTTGGACCAGCTTGTCCTACAGGCATCTAGACTGAAGTCTAAACTATGGGTCCTAATTGTGGTAAAGAGGCCTGAGGAGTTTGCACCGATGTAGGAATAGTAGAAATCGGAGCTAATGAGAACTCCAGAAATAGGCGTGGTAGGTTGAACAAAAGCCACAGTAGTTTGAGGCAAAGTTCGAGGTGAACTAGGCCCGGGCTACTAAACTATACCAGATGCAGAGGTTTGAACAGTAAGCTGGACAAGTTGCTAGGTTGGATTGGAAACCAAAGGTTGTCCAAGTTGACTTGATAACTGCACATTAGGTTGCATAGTCTGTTGAGATGGATCCCACAACATACTCATTCTGGGGTATGGACCCATAAATGGTTTTTCATGTGGAAGACCATAATCGGGTTGAGCATAGGGCTGATAATTGAGTGGTACATTTCCAACTCCTTGTACAAATGGTTGACCAGAAGGTGGTTGGAAACCTTGAGGCACGTACTAAAACTGGGGTTGACCTTGAGGTATATATTGATACTGGGGTTAACCTTGAGGTATGTACTAAGTCTGGGGTTGACCTTGAGGTATGTACTGTCCTTGAGGTTGCCCCCCAGGCGGTAACTGACTACCTCGAGGTTGCCCCCCGAGTGATAATTGACTACCTTGAGGTTGCCCCCCAGGCAGTAACTGAATACGTTGAGGTTGCCCTCCAGGCAGTAACTGACTACCTTGGGGTTTCCCCCAGGTGATAACTGACTACCTTGAGGTTGCGGATTGGGAATATTACCAAACATCATAAGAATATCTTCTACGCTTTACGCTTGAGTTCCATTATTACCAATTGATATCTCATTTCCAATTGGTTGAGGAGATGCTCCTGAAAAAGTACCAGTGAGTGACTGGTACCCCGAAGGAATCGAAGGACCACCATATAAAAATGTTTACGGTGTTTGAGAAAACATAGATGACCATTTCAACATATTCAAAGGAGGATAATAACCTTTGGGCGTAGGATGAAAAGGAATTCGAGGTGGTGAAAAACTAAGACCCAAGTTTTCTAAAAATTTTATCAATAATACATACCAAGAATCATTCCTAAAAGGACTGTAGAAAATTGATTCATTCTCCCTAAGTTCTAAAGTTGGTTGATTTTTAGGAAGAGTTATATTTGCGTCTGAACTAACTAGTTCTTCAATAAAAATGAGTCCAGAAGGAAGATTTTGGGCAATGATATTTTCTACCCTGGGTGAACCAAGACCACTAGAAGTTGGAGAAGCAAATCCTAAATATGGAGTAGCAGCAGGTTCGGTTTCAGGCTTAGAAATTTCAGGTTCTTCAGGGAATTCACTAGTAGGAGAAATACTACTAGTAACTTCGGAAAATGAAATTGGTTCAGAAATATACTCTGTTGCTTGAACTTGATAATCAGGATGAACAATTAAAGATGACTCTCTGGCTTCTGGTGACCCTACTCTACTGTCACTAGGTGATACAAGAGCTCGTAGCCTTTCAAGCTGGCTTGGTTTATACTCAGGAGGTTTCCCTCAGGCGTGATTAAATATTTAATTACTCACACGCAAGCAAAGAAAATTTCAATAAAACCACCTAAAGTCTCTAAAGAAACAAACAATTTAATCACACGCCGAAAAAATCTAAGAGTTCAAACCACACACAAACAGTAACTTCCCATACTAAAAACACTAGTTGGTGATGAAATCCAATGTCATAGAATTTAATACAGAAAGGGTGGTTGGAACAGTTACCCTAACAACCTGCTTAATGAAACAAATTGGCACAAGTTTGTTCACAAAACCATCTCAAGTGAAGAGAACCCCCCAGAGAGTCCAAGTGAGTCTAGTCAACGTCTATTCCAAGTACAATGAGACCCGTCCTTCACCATCTCCTTAGGAAATCATCTTAAGTTTATGGACACTAAGGTTACCAACAACAACAAATACAATAGGGGGAACAGTCTATGATTCGATCTATGCGCAAGGGCAGAATAACAAAGCTCAATCCCATTGAAGACTCCTCGACATGATCAACCCGAGGTTTACCAACAAGTGACCCCAGGCTCCTCGACAATGGTTAATCCGAGGTTTACCATTTATAATACGCACAAATCTTCTATATTTTGCCAATGAAACAGACTTGATTGTCTCAAAGGTTCGAACATGATCTTGTGATTGAATCCTTTAAGAGAAGCTTCCCAAATTATATCAATTACAATTGGATTTATTTCCTACCACAAGATATAGCTACTTGTTTGTTTTAACTATCTTTAGAGTTAATTACTCCCTACTCCAAGATACTAGCCAAAGCTATATTGGTGATAAGAGCCCTAGAAATAAAAAATATTGTTAGATCAATTTTAATTAAGTGTTACTTTTATGGGTTTCTCTTTAAGTCAATAGATATGGAAATGAAACTTTGATGGTGTGAAGATTCGACTCCAAAAACACTAAAAAATGCACCTAAAATGATAAACAATCTGTTTTCTTTCAATGAATTTCTAGCTAAAAGAAAGAGTTTGAGAATGCAATTCTTTCAGAAACAAATCTTTCTTTCAACATGTAAATGAAAACAAATGTTTTTTTATTTTTCAATAAAAACTCAAAACGAGACCACTAATTATGCTCACAATAAATCCCTTTCCTTTTTCAACACTCAAAACTACAAAAAACAATTTCTTTCGAAAGAGATTCTACAATTTCTAGAAAACACTCAAAACTACAAAAACTAATCTTGAGATCTAAAAACTTCTAAAAACCTAATTATAGAAGCTTCAATTCTTTTTGAGGACGTTTTACTTAGTTATTCAGTAAACTAAGGATTAATTTTTTTAGAATAACAAATCAATCAAAAAACACCCAAATATGTTTTATTTTATAAAAATGAAAATCAAAACTTATAACCAAGTTCGTTCAAAGATTTGCAAAGAGAAAAGTAAATCTATTTCTCACAAAGGAAATATTTCACAAACCATTTAGACTCATCAAGAAGAAAAAAAAAACACCACGGTAATCTAAGGTTTCTCAGGCTTCTGATCTTTGATTCACTACATAGACCAAGTGAAAACCACTCTAGGCATGCAAAACTTCTAGAAAATCATCTAAAACAAAAAGACCAATGGAACTCACTCATAAGATATTTTTGACAGAACACATGCAGATTTGGGTAGACACTAAAAGTCGTAAATGAAACCTAAACTTAACTAGAAGAAAATATTTTAGGTTTTTCAAAAAAATTGACAGGGTCCGCAGGCTTCCAGAAGAAGCAGATACGGTACTGCTCTGTGTACTAAAGGAAAAGTACGAAGATGCCCGCACTGTCTGTAAAAAGAAAGTGCGGTCCCCTGAAAACTTCGAAAAAAAAATAATCGATATCCTAAAAACTACCCAATCCAATACACATCAAGCAAAAACCAGAAATGAGAACAATTTTCTCAAGTCAAAGACAAAGGAAAACCAAAAACAAAATTCAGTTCCCCAGCGGAGTCGCCAATTTGTTGGCCGAATAAATCGATCTTGTGGACAAGGACGATCTTCCTAGTATCAAAACATATCTAGCAACAAGAAGATAGGCAAATCTATCTTTGTCTAAACATATTGTGATTCATTAATAAAAACTATAGAGGTGTTTAAATCCTACCTTAAGTCCAACTCTAGTTTGTAGCAGCCATCCTTCAACCATCCGAGAGAGTTTCCTTTTGAGAAACTGTAAACACAAACAAGCAAACATCAAATAACACCTGCATAGCTAATATCATAAATCGTGTTCATTATGGTGATCAACAAATCCACAAAATAAACCATAAAACACAGCTTATTGAGAAAAACAAACTTATTTGTATTAACTTTGAAGTAGAAGAACCTTACAATCTTTTGTGCCTTGATGTTGAACAAGCTCTTCCCAAGGTCCGAAACAGGAATCTCATTTACTTTGATAAGCCTTACACTCTTGAGATAAAAGAGGTATGCAATCTCTCCTCATAAAAGCTCAATTAGGAAGACTAAGTTCCAGTAGCATTTCACCTAAAAAATATTCAGCTTTCAACCTCCCAAGTAACCATCCCAATGCTCCTTTTTATAGTGTAGAGGAAGGAGGTTACAGGTCCAGCTATGAAGGGATAGAGTCCTCCTTCAAAGGCATAAGCTCCTCACATCAAGGGGTTAGCTCCTTAAAGTATGGGATGCATGAACTATAAGGGAGCGAACTTGCCACCTCAAGATTCCTTCCAGAAGCTTCTAGAAATGACTCAAAGTGAGTTTTTAAGAATATACTTGCGCCTTTTTTACTTTTACAGGGGTCCGCACCCATAACACAGAGACAGAGCGATCAGGTGCATAGGGGACATGACCTTTAGGTGCGGGACCACAGTTAATGCTAAGAGAAAGTGCGGAGCTAGAGTTTTATAGACTTTTGAGGGCTTTCTGTTATTTTCAAGCCTTGATATGAGGAACTGAGGCTTAAGAATTGCAAAGGAGGAAAGTATGAGTGGTAATGGACTCACCCAAATTGCAGAATGTCAAGGTGACAATTTTTTGTGCAACAGGTATTTCTTATGAAGAATTTATTTAATATGAAGATGTCGAAGGGTGGATCTGTCGCTGATCATTTAAATGATTTTAATACAATTACAAGTCAGTTAAGTTCTGTAGGGGTAAATTTTGATGATGAAGTCAGGGCTCTGTTATTTCTATGCTCATTGCCAGAAAGTTGGAATGGTTTAGTTATGGCCATTAGTAACTCTTTCTCTAGATCTAGTACTTTAAAGTTTGATGATGTCGTCGGTGCAATCCTTAGCAAGGAAATGCGACGAAAAAGCTCCGATGAGACATCAGGTAATGCTTTGAGTGCAGAGTCTAGGGGAAGAAAAATGGAAAGTGGAAAGAGCCCAAGATATTGCAGTAAGTCAAGAAAATGTAGATCCAAGTCTAGATTGGGGATAGTGTGCTAGAAATGCAGGAAGAAATGACACCTGAAGGAATACTACAAGTCTCGAAAGGGAAAAGAAGGAGACGTGCAACAAGAAGCTAATCATGAAGCAAATGTAACAGGTGATGTGTTGCAAGATTATTTGATTCTTTCATTCGAAAATATTATCGATACCTGGGTAGTAGATTCAAGGGCCTCATTCCATGCCACATCTAATAAGAAACATTTTCATGATTATGTTCAAGGAGATTTTGGACAGGTTCGATTGGGTGATGATAAACCCTGTAAAATCGTTGGAATGGGTACAGTTTTCATAAAACAACAAAATGGAAATCAGTGGCTATTGAGGAATGTAAGGCATGTTCCAGATCTAAATAAAAATCTAATCTCAACAGGGCAGTTGGGAGGTGAAGGTTGTGTAAGTAATTTCATAGATAAAACCTGGAAGGTCACTAAAGGATCCCCGGTAATAGTGAAAGGAGAAAACGTTGGTACATTGTATTTATGCAATGGTTTTTTTAATTCTGTTAATGCTTTAACCTCTTCAAGATAAGATACGGCATTGTGGCATCATCGTCTCAGACACATGAGTGAGAAGGGGATGCAGATTCTTCACTCAAGAAATTTGTTGCCAAGTTTGAAGCATGTTGATTTAAAATTCTGTGAGAATTGTGTTTATGGAAAATAGAAGAGAGTCATATTCCTTAGAGTTGGGAAAGAAAAGAAGAGAAAAAAATTAGAGCTTGTGCATATAGATGTATGGGGACCTGCTCAGGTATAATCTCTTGGTGGCTCTCGTTATTATGTTACTTTTATTGATGATGCAACTAGAAAAACCTGGATTTATTGTATTCGAAATAAATCTGATGTATTTGATACTTTCAAGAAATGGAAAGCTTTGGTTGAAAATGAGACAGGGAAAAGGTTAAAGTGTCTCAGATCAAATAATGGAGGTGAATATTGCAGCAAAGATTTTGATAGGTACTATTCAGAGAATGGAATTCACAGAGAGAAGACAATTCCAGGAACACCACAAGAAAATGGTGAGTTAGAAAAGATGAATAGGACAATCATGGAATGTGCAAGGTGCATGAGATTGCATGCATGATTGCCTTTACAATTTTTGGCAGATGTTGTAGATACTGTCGTTTATCTAATAAACAAAGGGCCTTGAAGTTCCTTGGATGGTGGTATTCCAGAGGAGGCATGGACAGGTAAAAAGGTAAACTACTCATTTTTAAATACTTCTATTGTGAAGCCTTTGTCCACATTAATAAAGAAAATAGAACAAACCTTGAGGCAAAATCAAAGAAATGTACTTGATTGGATATGGTGTTAATGATTTTGGTTATCACTTATATGATTATGAAAATCACAAAACCATTAGGAGCAGAGATGTAATATTTAATAAAAAGGTCTTGTATAAGAATCAGTTGCAGGAAAAGAAACAAGAAAAATAAAACAGAGAATACACAGTGCTTGATGATATCACAGGAAAAGTGATGGTGCCTAAAAATCATAATGATCAACAGCTAGAAAAACAAGCACTTCAAACACTTGAAATTGGTGTTAGAAGATCTACCAGGATAAGTAGACCCCCTGAATGATACTCTCCTTCATTATATTATGTATTGTTGACTGATTCTAGTGAACCAGAATGTTATGAAGAAGAGGTGCAGGTAGAAACCGAGAAGAAGTGGTAGCAAGCCATGAAAGAAGAAATGGACTCCTTAGCACATAACCAGACTTGGGACTTAGTCAGGTTTCCTGCAGGTAAAACAACATTGCATAATAAATGGGTTTACAGGTTGAAGGAAGAAGATGGAGGAAAATAGAGGTACAAAGCTAGACTTGTAGTGAAGGGGTTTGCATAGAAGAAAGGTATTGATTTCGATGAACTATTTTCTCCTGTTGTTAAAATGACTTCAATTAGAACTATTTTAAGTCTAGTAGCAGTTGAAGGTTTGCATCTTGAGCAATTAGATGTAAAGACAACCTTTCTCCATGGGGATTTGGAGGAAGAGATATAAATGTAGCAGCCATAAGGATATGAGGTAAAAGGGAAGGAGAAAATAGTGTGCAAGTTGAAGAAGAGCTTGTATGGCTTAAAATAGACTCGAAGGCAGTGGTATCTAAAATTTGATAGGTTTATGTCTGAACAAGGTTATACTAGATGTCACTCTGATCATTGTGTTTATCTCAAAAGGCAAAATGATGGCAGCTATATTATATTGTTATTGTATGTAGATGAGAGGCTTGTTGCAGGTTCTAACATGTAGGAAATAAATGTGCTCAGAAGGAAATCAACAAACTCATTTGCAATGAAGGATTTGGGTGCTGCAAAACAAATCCTTGGTATGAGAATAACTAGAGATAGGAAGAATCACAAATTAGCATTGTCTCAAAGTGAGCACATAGAAAAGGTGTTGAAAAGGTTTAATATGCAGAATTCAAAACTAGTTAGTATACCTTTGGCTAGCCATTTCAAATTAAGGAAGGAGGCGTGTCCCAAGACTCGGGAAGAAATGGCTCATATGTCTAAAGTTCCATATGCATCAGTAGTTGGAAGCTTAATGTATGCAATGGTCTGCACAAGGCCTGATATTGCACATGTAGTGGGAGTTTTAAGTAGGTACATGAACAATCCAGTAAAAGAACATTGGATGGTGGTGAAGTGGATTCTTAGGTATTTGGGAGGTACCACAAATCAGGCATTATGCTTTGGTGCTTCAAACATTTATCTAGAGGGATATGTCGATACAGATATGGTAGGTGACAGAGATAACAGGAGGAGCACTACAGGATATGTGTTTACTGTAGGTGGAATAGTTGTCAGTTGCGTTTCAAAAATCCAAAATTTTGTTGCACTTTCAATAATAGAAGCAGAGTATGTTGCTGCTATAGAGGGTAGTAAAGAAATCATTTGGTTACAAAGGTTTCTAGATGAATTGGGCAAGAAGCAGGAGTTGGGTAGGTTATACAATGAGAGCCAGAGTGCCATACATCTTGAAAAGGACTCTGCATTTCATTCGAAGACTAAAAATATACAGCTCAAGTACCATTTCTTATGGTCAACATTGGAAGATGGACAGTTGAAGCTGGAAAAGATACACACTAGCCAGAATCCTGTAGATATGTTAACAAAATTTGTAACCATAGAGAAACTAATAATCTTCTAAGTTTCAATTGGTCTTCAAGTATGATGAAGAAGATGAGAAAAATCCAGGTCCAAAGTGGAGTCATTGTCTAGCAAATGAAGCAACGGCGTACTTGTGATAATCAATCTCCAAGTGGGAGATTGTTGGGTGTGGAGCCTGATTATCTTCTGTATTCAAAGGTTTTAGCCTGATGTATACCCCAGGAAGACTCTACACCCGTCCACGCGGGGGGGTGCGAGGGGGGTTCGCGGTAGCACTCCCGAAGCTAAAAATAGTTGTAAAATTGCCTTGTAAAAGTCTAGTAATTTCTGGTCAATCTAGGCCATTCATTAGGTAGATGATTTGATGGTAGAAGTTATGTTTAATTTAGGGTTTTTTCCCCTAGAAGGAAACCCCTCACTATATATGAGGGAAGTGTATTGTGTCTATACATATCTGGATTCTGAGTGAGGAAGAAAGAGGAGATTGAGAGCGAAGAGGGTGTTACAGCGGATCTACTATAGGTTGTATCTCTTCAGTTTGCTAGATAATATAAAAAGAAGGACTAGTTGTTTCTCCGTGGATGTAGCGCAAACTTGGTGAACCACGTATATCTGTGTCTCTCTTGTTTTATGTATTTTCTATGTTTATATTTCTGAAATATTTTATGTGTTTCATTGGTTTGTAATATATAATTTTCTAACACTTGTCAAGTGGATGAGTCTGTAGAAAACATGAGAAAAATTGTAGGGTTTGGACCATGTTTGCAATGTTCACTTGGAGGTCTTGTCGAGGAGGGTTTTCAATGCACACAACAGTGTCCATGACTTGACAGTTAAGAAAAGTCAAGACATGTGGAGTGTAGATTTTCCACGAATTTGATTTGCTGCGATGAAAAATATGAACCTAGTTCTATTCATAAGACACAAAAATCCTCTACTAGAGTGTGGCAAAATAGGAACGGAGAATAAAACACATTCACACAATTCAAAACATTTTTTTTACTAGGAAAACCCTTTGCTCGATGATAATTTTATTGATAACAAAAATTAAGCAATTGATCTCTTACAAAATGCAATCGTTCCAATTTTAAAGACACACATGTCTTTCCTGCTTGATCTAGTAATGAAACCCTTGCAAAATTGCTTATCTATTCTGCCCTTTACTAACTTGTGCACAAGCTTCTCTCACACACTCTTCCTCTCACAAGCCCCATGCACAAACTTTTGCTTCCTATTGCTTGCTCTCACCAACTCATGCTCACCAAAACAATGATTAATGTTGTGCCTTCACTCCTTTTAAAGCAATTCAAATGGCTAAAATTAGTAAGTTTCTAATTAGGGTAAGTGTTTTTGTGATTGATGAGTTAGCATGAGTTAACTACTCATGCAACATGTCCTATTTCATGTCAACCACTTGAAACACAATCACTCATGCTTTTCCTTAATCAACTGACACTAGAAGATCAAAACTCTGCCTTCAACTTCATCACATCAATTAACTTCCTCATGCACTCCTAATTTTTAGGCAAACTCCATGCACAACAAAGGAAATTTTGACACCCAATATTGGCAATGTTGACACCCAATCTTTGGGATTAGGAAAAATTATGTAAATATTCTAAATAGAAAAAAATAAAGGAATATAGAAGACGAAGAGACATTAGGAGATGAAACCTAATAGTATCTCTCTCCTTGTATATATTCATATTCTCTTTTAATGCAAAACAAAATTTGATTCGGAGTTACAAACCTTGCCTGACATGGTATCAGAGCAACAGGTTCTAATTCAACTATCTCCTCTTGTAACTCATATTCATTGACATATTCCTTACTATTATTTCATTTTATATTCTATCCCTTTGTGCTCTATATAGTTATTTTCTTATTCCAATAATGTTCCCCTAATGTACATTCCATGTGAGGTCATTTGAAGTCCTAAGAAGATTGTTGAATTGTGCCTAGAATTCCTACAAATTGTGATCAATTCCTTCAATGGTGTGTTCCCTCCTGCAACAACGTTGATTTGCTGCATGCGAACCCTACATTGAAATGTGTTGGATTGGTCTGGATTCGAATGTGAGTTGTTAAAAACGAACATTGTTATAAAAGAGTTGTGGCATATAGATTACTTCGTTCATAACCCTTTTTAATCCTAAGTATTATTTAAGTTCTAAACAGGCTCACAAGTCATGTGTATGAATGGTTGGATGGTTTTTTATATGTTGTGGTGAGTCCTTTTTAGTGGTTGTGAACCATGTTGTTTGGTGCATTCAATGCTCTCTTTGCATGCTACCCCTATAATCTGTGTTGATGTCCAACTGGTTCATTGGTTCATCGTCGTGTGTTGGTTCATCATCGTGTGTTGTTTGGTATCATAATTTTATTGCATCGGAGCATTTCCTATGCTAGCAACAATGAAAAATCCTTCATTGAACATGGTAAAACACCTGGTAAAGCGAAAGTAAAAGCATTTGAATATGCTCATTATCTTGTGGCACATTGCAACATTGGAGTAATTGAAGACTTATTTAATGCTTCACTTGCTTCATGGAAAGATTCTTGGTTGCTTGATTCAGGAGTAGCATGCCACATGAATTTCTAAAGATATGTCTTTGAAGAATTCACTGAGAACCAATGGATAGGCTATATGCTCTTAATGTTCTCCTCAATTACTACTTGATGAATTTGACAACTTCCTGCAATGGATTTCAGATTCAAGAGGTACTTAATAAGGACTTATTGGAGAAGAAGAATTGCATGTTTGATCCTTGGGAAGTATCATCCCTTGTACTTGATTTCAATTTGGTTGCATTCTACATTGGGTACTTATTGGTTTGGTCAATGACTATTATATGTATTGTTTTGATAATTTAAGTGTGAAACATCTTCCAGGTTTATAATAAACAATTCTTAAATGTGGATATATGTAATTTTCTACGAGTCCATCACCTCAAATTTTCTCATCAATTTTCCCCTTTAAATAGGTTATAAGACTTGCATTCTTACATTTAGCATGCCTACTAGTCCAATAGGTGCACCATTCATTGTAATGATCACACACATCTTATATACTTACACACAACTAAGCATGGGAGTTGAGCCAAAAATTGAATGGTCCTCTCATACCAAATTTTGTGAGGTCCCTTTGGGACCTCATACTAGTGAGAGTCACAAACTATTGTTGGGATAATTTTCGTTATCAACAAGTATGTGAATTATGGAATCAAGATCCATAATAAGGTTGAGAGCAAAAAATGTGGTCATTTAAGGCCTTAAGATGGATCCTAAGGCTTTTCTCCAAAAAATTTGAAGGTGGGAGAAGTAGTAAAAATGACACATAAAGTTGATTCCTCCAAATATTCTGCTCTAAAATATGGGTGAAAAATAATATATTGATCCAACCAAAGTTATTTATACTTTCATCTTGGATCATATCTAACAAAATATGAACAAATTTCTTTACCTAGAGAATCTAAGTAAAAGGCCTACTCACATTGCTTAGAAGAACATAATATGTCATCCTCAAAATCCTCCACCTCCTCAAGTTAAAAAATAATATTAGGGGAAGGAAAATTTACTTTTAATCCTAACACACCAATAGGATTTTTTCTACTCGTTTTATCAAGAAATATAATTCTATTAATGAAACAAGATGACTATGTAATCAACAAATGTTAGCTCTCAAAATTGTTTTGTGAAAAAATTCCATCACCTAAGGAGAACATATAGACGAAGGAGATAATAAATATGAGGCTCCCATAATAGGTACAACTTAACCTCCACCCATCAGTATCCCATTCTAGTAGTTTGAGTTAATTTGAGTGTCCCTCTTTAATGCATCCATCACTACAACACATGAACTCTTGAAGCCTAGTATTTTCATAAATTGAAAAGGCTTCGTTGATCCAATCCCTCTACTCTAATACTTCTCACATGGATACATTGTCAATATATTGTGTGTAAACTTAAGATAAATTGTGATCCCATTTTTAGTATCATGAATTAAAGATTCCCATCCATTCTCTACTTTATTTTGTATAAACATGAGAAGGAGACATAGAAATGTGACTTACTAGTGACGAGACTTCTGAATAGTCCACAACATCATAAGGTGATCCATAGAAATATCACTAAAAGTAAACCCATATTAAATAGTTATAAATTTAATAATTCATTATGTAGTTTAATATATTTTATTTTCTAAATAAACCATGGTTGATAATAATTTTGTTAACAAGCCCCAAAATATGTTTCATACTTTTGAATGAGAAACTAATTACACTTTTGTTCTTAATTCACCAAAATTGTTTCTCGATGAAGATAACTCATGATTGATAGGATTTATAAGGAAACAACATTGGTCATGAAGAGGTACAATAATGGGCCTTCTGTTTCAATGTTATCAAAACTAGACTAGTCATCAAATTGGTCAACCCCAAAATTTGAATGGACTAGAACCAACAAAACTAGACCAAAAAAATTATTATTCAAAAAATACATGAAACATTCAAATTTTAGGGAAAATCATGTATATTCACCTGCATCCATACGGTCAACCCCAAAATGTGAACCAAAGTGGATAAAAAAAAAAATGACTAAAAGGTTACTTAAAAAAATACATAAAACATTCAAATTTTAGGGAAAAACATATATATTCATCTGCATCCATGTGAATCCAAATAATTTATGCACAAATATATAATGTTTCTCATTTTTATAGTAAGTAGGGGTGCATATAACCAAAACAACACCAACTACATACATCTTTGAACCATAATACATCAACAAAGGTTCTCTAGATGAACTCTAGTGTCCAAAAATAAGCATAGTACTAATGAGTAACTATAGCGACATAGTTAAGGGTCTAGAATTTAGAATTTACAATCATGTCATATGGTACTAGTGTCTAGTTGTGGTTGCATTGATTGTTGAACCCCTCTGTCATGACCCTAGTGAAAATGTACACCTTCACTCAAACCATGAAGACACTTGTGTTATGACAATGGAGTTCAACAATCAATGCAACCAACATCAAGGTACGTTGATCTAGTGCTATTGATTAAATTCCAATTCCATACCATCATACATCATAGAATCCAATGGACACCTTGCAATCCTACCAATCTTGAAATCCTGAAAACTGTTAACCCTGCTAAATATTGAATGGGAACTAAAATTTAAATTTCTCCAAACTAAATGAAGTTGGAACCACTCTGAAAGAACTTGAAACAATTAATGTTAATATTGAAAATTTAATTAAAAGTTGACATTATCCTTATCTTTCCTTTTCAAAAAGGAAAGCTAACGAGAATCTCAACATTTACTTTAACTTTACAAATTAAATATTACCATTCACTACTACAGTAAGGTTTTGTAGGGCCCTAGGGATAAGATGTTTTATTTTCCTTTTAAGCATTTTTAATTAAAAAGTCAATATTTGGTGGTCATTAGCTATGTTTCACTACATTCCTTGAAAGTTGTCAGTTTACTAGAGAACTAGTCACTTTGTTGTTTTAAGGTTAGTTCAATACAAGACCAACCTTAGCCAATTTGAACCACTAAAATAGATTGGTACAACTTTAAAACTATTGGGACCAACCAATTCCACTAGTTCTAGGCTAGTTCCAATAAAAGTGTGCCATTCTCATATTCCTCTCAAGTCGTTTTGTTGGATCCTTTGAGGAATGATGGTTTGGAGAGTGTCATAAACTGTCAGGCTGTTGTGAGCACTTAAGATCATAAGTAGTTAAACCTTGACAAACATAAATTTGCAAGGAACGAGTACAGAGCTCCAAAAACATATTTAGTGAGAACGTGCATGCAACGACCTATTACAGACCTTCCAAGACAGTTAGTGAGGATGTGCATGACCAAAAAGCATCAGAAAAAATTATCCACCCTCAAAAACCCTACATGAAACATTGAAGTGTAGTGCAAAACAAATTGCTGGTAGGCTATTAATTATACCAACAATCATTCCCTTTCCAATTTCACAAGAAGCTCGTACTCAAGCTACCTCCTCCACTATGGTTATAATAAGTTCTTACAACTGTGTGAGCTACAAGAAATTAAATTTGCCTTGGAATCTCCACCAATATTAGGGAAATCAACTTCTCTGCATGCACCAACTATTTTGGGTTGATTGATAAGTTAACTGGATTATCACTGAGTTTGAATAAAGTCCCATTGCTTAAATGACCTTCCACTAGTTCCTCCAAAAGTTGGAACTAGTTTAACTAACAACAACGTGAGATAATTGACCTTTATTGCTACAAATTAGCAATCACATATGCATAACTAAACTCTAACTCCTCCAACTCGAATTTGCTGATTAAACTGGGTGACACAAGCCATGTCACACAAGTTAACATCATCCAAGTTGTTTGTTGACGTGGAAATTCAAATTTTCTCAATTTAATCAAGGAAAAATCAAATTAAGAATTTACTGTTGCATTTTTCAACACATAGTTCAATGGAATGTATTACTTTCACTATGAACTTGGCATAGTTCACATGTTAAGTTCATAAGGTTTTGGGTTGATGTGGTTCTATGTGTTGTGTATATAAAGAATAGGTGTCCATCTCATGCTATCAGAAACAAGACTCCCTATGAAATGTGGTATGCCCACATTCCTTCGGTGAGGCATCTCAGGGTTTTTGGTTCGTCTTCTTATGCCTTCATACCTAAGGAACAAAGAAACAAACTCAGTGCAAGGAGTCACAAATTTATCTTGTTTGGGTACTCATACCTCCAAATCATAACATCTCTATGATGAAGTGAATAAGAGGTTTATAATATCTAGAGATGTGATCTTTCTTGAGTCTTCCAAGACTAACAATGTTGTTGAGCAACAACTTAATCACTTTGATAGATTTGAACATGCAAAGTGTTTTCAAGGTTTTGATAGTGAAATTCCATGTCTCCTTCTCTTAGCTCTATACTTGCTATGAAGAGCCTTGAAGAAATAATTTTGAAGGAAATTCCTTCCCCTACTTTGTTAGGAAAGAGCTAAGAGACTACTAGCAGCACGTAGCCAAATCTGATAAGAAGTGAGGATACATGCAAGATACTCTTATTGGATGAGGCTAGGTTGCTAGGGAAACTTCAAAATTTGGCCAAGTGTGGGATTAGTGGAACTGATGTGAATAGTGATAAAATTTGACTATGATCACACACTTGAACACTTAGTGATACAACATAGACCATCTAGAACATATAACACATACTTCACTTAATGCAACAATCTTTGTGGCAGCTTACGGCAAGTGTGGCTCCGATGATAGACTTTGGGAAGATAAAGGTGACACTTGTGTAAGAGTGTGTGAAATAAGTGCGAAACATGTCTATGTGGTGAGGACAACCCACTCTCACAAATGTTTCCCCTTGAAGCAAAACAAACCTTCCTTTGCATGACAAGTGACAACCCCCATGCTCAAAGATGACACATTATATGTAAAGATAAAAGCATGAACGACTCTTAATTGTTAATTGTCTTAAACAGGTTTAATCTAAAGTGGCCATTGTCTTAAATATAAAGTTATATCTTAAAATATTTTTGTCTCAAAGTATTTTTGTCTTAAATATAAAGTTGTGTCTTAAATTGTTTTTGTCTTAAAATAATGTTGTCTTAAACTGTTTTTGTCTTAAATATAAAGTTTTGTCCTAAAATGTTTTTGTCTCAAACTACTTTTGTCTTAAATATAGAGTTTTGTCTCAAAATATTTGTCTTAAATAGAAAGCTTTGTCTTAAACTATTTTTGTCTTAAATATAAAGTTTTGTCTTAAAATATTTTTGTCTCAAACTGTTTTTGTCTTCAATTGATATTAAATTTTAATGTAAAATAACTAAAATAAAAATTGACTTTTTAAGATAAAAGATTTCGTTCCTCTTAAAATGTCTTAAAAGTGCCCTTGGTGTAATAGTGTCTGCAATGATTTCGTATCTACAATTACAAAGTGATATAGGTTTGTAATCATTAAACTATCTTGTATTATCAGTGTTTGGAACAAATGCAATAAATGTAGTAATGAAAGCCTCATACATCAATCGAGAGATTCTTCATATAGTTTGAAAATTGTTAATTATAGAATAAACAAATAAAACTCATATTATATATATAAATAAATAAATTTAAATTATATTTAAATAGAAATATTAAATATTTAAACATTATAAAAAAATATATTATTTATAACTATACTTTTTTATGGTAAATTTTAACTATATTTTTGAAGATTTTGTTTTTGACTCTACTTTACAAATTCTAGGTTTTCTTCTACATAGTCATTTATTCTTGGCTATGTGACAAGGGGCTCTATCACCTCTTTTATCCATATTTTTTAGGAGTTTATAATGAATTTGGATCTAGTAGTTTTCCCCATAAATATCATCATATTTGACGTCCTTTTCATAGACCAGTTGGACAAAGTGGGGTTTTTGGTTTTGTAATAAACCCTTTACTAGGTGCATCATGCCAAGCTAGAAATATTGGATGTTGCTTTCCAAAAGTAGTGAAATATCTAAAATATGAGCTTAATTCTATTAAATCGAAGAATATATCCAATATATGCAAGATCATGCTCTAATATGTAAAATTATTTTATTATGGCCCTCTGAAAAGGCTTTGATTATGTGGATTTGAAATAAATGGAACCCCTAGTGTCAAATAGAATTGGAGTTTAGAGCTAAGGGATCTTTTATAGTCATTTTCTCGATCTTAGAAGATAGATCAAGGGTTTTTGAAGGGGGTGTATTTTTTCTACATTGTGGGGCCCTTTATGTGATTTCAGAAGTAGTATAATCATGAAAAGGAGAATTTCCTTGCAACCATAGTGTGGGTTCATTTATTTTCTCTCCCTAAGGAATATTGGGAGGAGGGATCCCATGAAGGCATCGGTAATGCCATTGGAAGCATTTTCCAAGTATTGAAGACTACCAAGAGAGGGAGGTACACTTCATATGCATAAATCTATGTTTCAATGAATATCTCCTAATGTCTTCTAGCCTCCATGTATATCTACTATCAAAATTGTGTTTAGAAAAATTCTCTAGATTATGAATAATTCCCCTTTAGATGTTAGCATCATCATCAATATAAGCATCTTATTGGGGATTGTCAAATGAGTACAAAGAATTGTTTGAAGAAAATCCTTCTTAGAAAGATCCACTTGATTTGGGAAAGATCCCCCAATGGAGAATTTTGAGTCCCCAGGGTATCTCCAACATGGATCAAATCTTAGATCTAAAAATAGGTTTGAGTCTTCCTCCTCTATGAAAAAGCCTCCAGAGGAATTCAACATTCAATCAAACATGCAATCCGTAAAAGGTAAATCTCATAATCATATATAGGTCATGCAAAATTGTCATGAAGAAGATCAATAAAATCCATTTTCATAGGAGATGATCAGCTCCCCTATGGAAGAAGCTAGAGTAGAAGCCTTAATACAATATCTAATGACCCACGACTTGTTTCTCTTACAAAGTATAAGCATGGAAAATATGTGAAAGGCATGTCAAATATTTAGGCTACAATTTTGTATAAGGCCTATATTCAAAGCAAACAATTGATGTCAAGTTCCTCACGGTCTAGTCTTGGGGTTTAGATGATTTATTTCAAGGTGGTATCTAGCAAGGAAGCTAAACAATGAGCATGTAAGAAAAATAAGGCATGGATCCAAGAAAATGGTGAATAATTAGTCAACTCAGGAGAACCTCAAAGGCTTTTATCCCTTGAAATATTGAACCAGTAAGTCATTTTCTATTCTTAGCAAGTGTCTCCTAAATTTTAGTCATCTTTTGAAAATTCAAGCTATATGTAACTTTTATTTATTAATGAAATGATCATTTTATCCTCCAAATGAGAGAAAAAATATCATAAAATATAAGAGTGGGTGTAATTGTTAAGAGCATGTGTTTTCTACTAAAATTTTCAAGGTTCCAATCCATATAGCGATAGAATATGTATGCATTTGTAGAGATAGATCTCTTGTCATACAAAAAAAGGTATCATACACTAATTTGGTAATTATTATTATTATTATTATTATTATTATTATTATATTATTATGTTGTTATTATTATTATTATTATTATTATTATTATAATAGATAAATATAAACTATAATTTACAATTATCTAAAAAATATTTTAATTTTAATAAAAAATAATTCAAAATATTAAAACCATACAATTACATTAAATTTAAAAATATGTTAAATTCAATTATTTTTCTTAAATAAAAATTATTTAATAAATTAAAGCCCATACTTCTCAAGATTCAAAATTTGATATTTTGATAATGAAAGTTTTTTTGAAATATGAATATTTGATCACAATTATTGTATTTTTAATTTATAATAATGTGAATGACAATTTCAATGTTTTTATATTTTGCTATAACATTCAAATTCTATTTTAATTCTCTTTTAAAATAATTTGCGGACCAAATCAAAATCCTACACATGTAAAATTCAAAAGCTATTTAAAATAATTTAATAATAAGTTAAATATATTTGAATCAAGTCTTACTAGCACAATCAATTGAGGATGGGCCTCATTAGCAAGGCAGACCACAATCAAACCTCACATGGGGTGGTTGTGCCCTTTGCTAGGGAGAGGAGACGTTAAAAAATCCAATTGACGAGGTAAGACGCTACCCACCTGACATATTTTTGTAAGGTTCAAATTTGATTAAAAATAGCTTACTAATAAGTTAAAATCATTTCGAACATTCGCAATTTTCCTTAACTAGGTCAAGACCTCTTCTTCAAATTTTTGTATATATACTTTGACGGACTAGATGCCCTTGGGTTGCAGTGTGGGGCAATTTGTGGACCATATGCCCCTGGGCTGTGGTATGGGGGAATTTGTGGACCAAGTATGACCCTACCCATTTGACATATTTTTATAAGGTTCAAATTTGATTAAAAATAACTTACTAATAAGGTAAAATCATTTCCAACATTCACAATTTTCGTAAGCTAAGTCAAGACCTCTTCTTCAAATTTTCTTATATATATGCTAGAGATGTTGTAATGTCTTGAATCTATCAAAATACATAAAAAAAAAAGGAATGAAAAAATTAATTAATATATTGTAAAATAAACATTTTAATTTGGTCAAAATAAAATAAAAATAACCCTATGTTAAAATAAATTTTCTAAGTTATCATTTTTTTGTTAATGGTTGTTGAGTAGTTAATGTAAACTTGAATTCTCAAGTTACTAATGGTTTTGGAGCTCCAAGTTTATGAGGACCCATGTAATTGCTCATGGTATCTATGTAGAATATAACCTATTTAAAGGGGGAATTAAACCAATCTAGATTCATCTTAACTCCGTAGCGCTGAGATGGATTAAGTCTGAGACCCTCTCTTCAAATTTTCTTGTATATTAACCCACATTATTTTACAAGTGATTCTATATCTACTTAGAAATTGTCAACTAGTGTTCTAGTTAATCTTATAATATTTCTGTAAGTAACAAGTTTATGATTTGGGAAGATAAAAATGACATTCTATTTGTATTGACAAATTTCTATTTTGTCATAATCATCTTGGTTCAAAATGATCTTAACTATTTGTATGCTGAAATTTATGTTTTTACTCATGATAAATTCATGTTTTTACTCAACATTATTCCCTCTTATACAAAAATAACTAAAAGGTTGTAATTCAAAATAGATGTTGAACCATATTGATTATAAGCCGATTTTTCTTTGTACAATATTTGATTCTCATAATTTCTTAACCAAGGATTAATTCCATTATCTGCGATTAATATTAGATTTTTGCGAGTAATTGAGCTTTCATTTTGGACTTTGGTTTAATTTCTTAATATTTGATTCTTAAAATTATTTAACAAAGGATTAATTCCACTTTTTTCAGTATGAAAAAAGCGAAATATATTATCATATGAGATCAAATAACATATTTTGACTTCACCAATCCATGTCATATACATCCTATATCGCTTCCCATCCAAAAGTCCAGATAGTAATATATACATCATATAATCATAATATGGCCCAATATCTAGTTGTAGCCATATAATGTAGGGGGGAAATATAGTCAATTCAAACAAAAAATAGAAGATCATCCTCCAGTACACCAATGAGGATATATACATAATAATCCATAGATTCATCTATTCACAACATGGGAAAATGAACCAGGAAGATTTTCAAAAAAGGAAAAAACAAAGAGTATACAAAAAAACAACCATAGTTACCTAGGAAATGGAAACAACCCGACATCTAGTATAGTGTCTCCCAGTTTGATTTCAATGTGTATACCATCCAAATGCTCTTGTAGACTCCTCTTCGATAGTCAATCTGCTTGTTGATTGTATTCCCTTCTGATGTGCATGATCAATGAATTACTAAAAAGGGACCAAAGATTGTCGATTTTGTAAAGCCATCAGAGCAGCATTTGTTGTTTGATTTTAGCGCATCTTTTGACATGTTCAATAATAATCTTTGAGTCCCCAAATATGTGGATTTCATGGATGTTGAGGAAGTGTGTGAACCATAAAAAGCCCTAGAGGGCCATCGCTTGAGTCCTTGTATTCATGTCGCTTCCCACATTTCAGTGTACCCAAAATTCCTGTTCTTTTGAAAAATCTATCCAAAATCTACATCCACACTTGTTTCTTTGAGACACCCCATTGAAGAACCCGCCCGATACTCTGTCTGAGGGCCTGGCAGCGTGTGAAGTCCTTTTTTATGCCTAGTATCAAGGGAAAAAAAAATAGAGTAACAAGAGACAATGCACTCAAAAACCAACATAAAGTTCTCATTAGAGTTTTCAAATATATTCCTGTTATGCCACCTCCATATCAACCAAAAAATGATTCCGGGGATGATCCTCCATGAAGTTTTCTATATGCTCCACCATTGCATACAAATCGTGATGTTGTCAAAGCAAATATAAGGAAAGCCAATAGAAGTAGCCAATTTATTCCATACCTAGACCATATTGGGACATTTAAGAAACATATGTTCATTTTTCTCCTCCACATGGCTACAAATCGGAACGATACTCGGTCCATGCCACTGCCTCTTTTGAATATTTTCCCATGTGAGGTTTTTTGTTTTTGTTTTTGTATACCAGCCAAAAGAAAAGGATGATTTTGATGGGAATTTTAGTTTTCCAGAATTTAAAAAATCATATTTTCCCCCAGACTATACCTCCCTTTCATAAAGTGTGTTATATGTATCAACTACCATGATGCTCCCCACCTTCATCTTACCCATCGAGACAACCTGACCACTATTCCCTTCATGGAATATTCTTAGTAATTCCATGCCAGCACAAATCTGATCGCATTCCCTCGCCATTCGTCCAACCAAATCGAGCTCCTCTGCACGTTTCCAAGTAGGACATGCACCCTGCTAAGTGGACATAACTTGGCTCCAAAAAAAAATACCCCGACCATTTATGCATCGTATAAAATCCTCAGGAATGTAGAATTCCAACCCAACACCCAGAAAGCGATCAACACCAATGAGAATCCAGTGTCCCATCCCCATAGACCATGCAAGATACTGTAAATAAAGTTTATATATTTTTTGGAAGCTAAGATAGATGGTTGAGCTCGATAAGATCCCAATACATCCTTTGTGATACTAAAACAAAAAATATTGCTCCTTCTGGTACTATTTCTAATGATCTTATCCCAGGTTCCATCACCAAAACTCCCTCTCCATAAAGCTTTAAGAAATAATGGCCATCCAAAGCACCGAATATTCATAATCCCCCAGCCCCCATACCCTTTGGAAGAGTGATTTGGGACATCTTGACCAAATGAAATTTGTTTTGTCCACTGCTACCCGCCCAGATGACTTTGGCCATAATTCTATTAAGACTCTTAATAATAGAAAGTGAGATATGAAACATATGAGTCCAGTATACCCCCAACTGCGTGAGCACTTCTTGTGTCAGTATGATGCGACCTCCCAATGATAGACATTTGAATTCCCATCCAGAAATCCTTTTATATAACCGGTCCACAAGCCACGTCCAATCCACAACCTTATAGCTACATGGTTTGATATGATAACCAAGATATTTCATACCACTCATCATCACCTCGGCAGCCACCCCAAAAAGACTTTTAATATATGAAATTACCTCCATATCACAAATTCCATGATATACAATGGACTTGTAAAGATTCATATGTAATCCAGTAGCATTAGAAAATTTTGAAAAAACATGAAAAAGGGTTAGCCAAGCAAAATGGGTAAGCATCCCCATTATAATAACATCATCAACGACAAAGCTATGGGAAATTTTAATGTCATTTCCCATGTGCGGAGCCTGAAACTATCCATCCGACACTGCATTTTTTATATGCAAGCTCAACCCATCCATTTCCAGGATAAATAAGAGTGGGGAAAGTGAGCATCCCTGTCAGATGCCCCGACTGACCCTGAAGAGCTTTGATGGATATCCATTTATGGTAACAACATAATTTACATTTGTAATGCATGCCATTATCCACTCCACACATATGGATTGTGATCCAATCTTTTGAAGAACCAGAATGAGGTATCCCTAGTCCAGGCAATCATATGACTTCTGTAAATCCACCTTCATGATGGCAGCATTTAATTTCTTTGTGTGGATCGAATGCAAGCACTCCTGGGCAATAGCAAGATCATCATGGATTTGTTTGTTTTGTAGAAAACCGAACTATTCTAGTGTAATATAACGCGACAAGGAACTCTTCAACCTATTTGCAATTTTCTTTATATAACCTTGTAAATAAGGTTACAAATCAATATGGGTCAGTAATCAGAGAAATACATTGATGGGCACTGCTTCAGAATGAGAGCAATATAAGTTGTGTTTATATGTGGATGTATACCACCCTTGGACCTCGACTCTTCCAACATATCAAGGAGGTCATGTTTAAAGAGATCAAATAAGTGTGTAAATAGTTCCACCATCCACCCATCTGGGCCTAAACTCTTGTCGCCCTTAAAAGATTTTAACACCTCCATGAGCTCATCCTCAGAGACAACTTTGAATAGTTCCAAGTTTGCATCAGCATCAAACATGGTGGGATAAATATCCACACCCCATATAAGGTCCCGCACACATCTCCTCATTTCGACCGAAGGCCTTCTGGATATGAGAGACAACAACATTGCAAACATTCGTCTGTGACTGAAACTGATTCCCATCAACATCTATAATCTCCCATATTGAATTACTTTTATGCTTGTGATTTGCAAATATATGGAAAAATGTTGTGTTTCAGTCCCCCTCTCTAATCCAAATTTCCCTTCTCTTAAGGTGCTAGGTGGATTCATTAGTAGAGAGAATATGCTTATTTTTGACTTCTAATACATGAATATGATTTCGAGCAGCATCAGGGAGACAATGTGTATTCATCTGGGGATGAAGAAGATCTAGTTCACAAATAATATCATGCAGATCCTTATTCAATTGATATTTCTTCTTCCTCTTCCAAGCTTTTACCTCCCTACAAAGGACCCCAAGCTTATCCAAGATGTGCACCATGGGAGATGATTCCCAAACCCCATCACTAGTCCATACTTCGCACACCTATTCATTAAAATCTAGGTCGTCCAAGCACACCCGGTTGAACTTGAAAAGAAACCCATTCCTAAACTCCTCCCTCCTCCATTGTAAAATAATGGGCTAATGATCAGATATTTAATTGTTGATCACCTCAGCATGAACACTTCCAAATCACTCCACCACTTTCTCATGTAATAAAAATCGATATAGCCTCTTCACAACATATGCCATCCCCACTATACTGTTGTCCCATGTAGGAACCACCTTTTTAGGTCATATATCAACATAGTTGTAATCCGTAATAGCATCTCTTATCACCTCTACCAAAGGGTCGATTTTCCTAGAATGACCCGAGACTTCATCCAAGCCAACCATGCAATTTAAATCCCTCGCAATGTTCAGCGATACTAGCTCCAATATGCCTGATGTAATCAGCTTGTCCCAGAAAAAAACTTGATTCTTGTATGGGGCATACACATTGAGAATATGGATGTGCCCATAAGTCCTCTGATATGTCCTTCGAGCAATCTACTAGAAAAACATGAAAAGGGCATCACCTTGACCCATCGAGGGTCCCAAAGAGCCACTAGTCCACCCAATAGAACAATAGAAGTTGTGGTAGCCATATGTCACTTCGGAAACATCTTCCTAAAATATCGAGTCATATGTGGAACCGAATGCATGGTTTCCTGCAAGAGTATGATATATGGACGAAAAGAGAGAAAAGGTTGTTTGAGGGCTAGATATTTTGAGGCAGCCTCCAGTCCCTGGATGTTGAGAGATAGAATGAAATTCATGTCAACCCTTGTGTGGGCATCTATGTTCCAAGGGCCCGAGAAGAAGGAATATCAGCAATAGGAACCTCAATAAGGAAATGGTCATTTGGGGAATTAAAAGGAAGAGGCCTGGCTCACCCACGGAAATGTCGACTATCATGATTTTTCTTCCTTTGTATAGTGATATTGTTGGAGGAGGTGAGGCTGATGTGGGGGGATGAGGAGCCAGGTGGTGTATGTACAATAAGAGTGTGAAGATCTAGGGTCTTCCCCTAAAGAAGAAAGTCCAGGTCAATGCCAAAAGAGTTTGTAGGGGAGGCGAGTGGCGAGTTAGGTGTTGTAAGACTATGACTAGGCCCCTGGGACAGATGAGTGAAATGGGAGGGTGATGAAGAAGGTATGTATATCATGTGTGAAGATGATGGTGTTTCATGTGACGAATAAGTGTCCGGAATGTCATGACGGGGAGGAGTGATTCCCAGAGGGGAGATTAGAATATTTGGGGAAGGAATATTTTCTAAAGAGATATGTGACTTATCAAAAGACAAAGGGGATGAAGGAACAGTGATGGGCAAGGAGTCATAATTCGAGGGCTGGTTAACAAAGGGATGTAATGAGAAAGGGGCATTTGGAATACTTGCTTTACGCTGAAAAGCATTTCCATTTTGAATCGCTGCACCTTTGTGTCCGTGAGAGCCATTCCCATATTGTGACGACTCTGATGCACCAAAACAATTCCTCCGATGAGTAGTATGAAAACCACCCAGGTGGCGAGGGAAATGTGCTAGAACGTGCCCATTGTGGTGACAATTTAAACACCAAAAAGGAACCCCCCAAAAATCCAGATGTTGGGACAAATGTGTTCCCCTCCAATGCAATTCAATATGATAAAAAAAGCCACCTCTATATTCCTTCTCAATCAAAATCCGGGCAACTTTTTTATCTTATGCCCCCAAACACCGTAGATAAACGTATATAAACTTGTCGATAGCATTCTCGATGTCCATGAAGACCTGCTTTGTCTAGAATTCAATAGGTGAACTCGACAATTTTACCCAAATTAGTTTATTCTTTGGCGTATATTTCAAAAGATTAAATCCAATGTACCAGGAGTGAAGCCCCAAAAAACTTTTTTCTTTTATCCATGGAATGACCTTAATTTTCATAAGGTCATCCTCGCTGAGAAAATGAAAAATGTACCACCCCCGCAATAGCCTCAGCACAGTTTGCATGTATCCCAACATGGATTTCCATTTTTTATCAACCCATATATGCATCTCCGCATCACTTAGATCCGCAAAATGCCATCGACCGATGAGACCACGCTTCTGCAAGCTGGTACTATGATCGATCAACACTTCATGGTCGAAAACCAAAGAAGGTGTCGGGGTCGTAATCTTAATAGAATGTTGTCGATGCTTATACCGTCGTCCAATATCCACGTGATTGACACCATGCATATCGTGGGCCGCATGCAAAGCATCTAGCACAAGAACATCGCCTTGTTGTGTGTGCCAAGTGTCCAAAGACCGGGTGCCACCTCACTGATCCACCCCAGATGATTGATGTAAATTTGACTCAGCCTCCATGGTGGCACGTATAAATTCCTCATGGGTAGACGTGTTAGTGTTGAGCACATCCACACCCTTGGTATGGAAAGGAAATACAAGACCAATACGAGAACAATAGAATATTGTCGCGTCAGGTAAAAAAGGTGTGTCAGAGTGGTAGATGGAAATAAATGGAAGATATAGATAGAAACATCGCCACAAATCTAGGGATCAAAAAAAGCACACTCCACGAGAAATAAAGGCACACAAGGAATAAAAACTTGCATCGAGCAAATGCAGAGTACTGCCGCTAGTACACAATCCAAAACAGGATAAAAAATGATGCACGTAATATAAAATAAAAATCTCGATATGTGTCGGTGTAAGAGGATCCCAAATCACATGGACATCAGGGGCGAATGTCATATAAAAATAAATAGCAGTAGATCCAAGACCACACCAAGAGTAAATTCCACCCACCACCCCATGGAATTTGAAAACGTTGAATTAAGCAATATTCTGACATCGGGAAATTCAAGCCATTCCAAAGCCGAAACCAGTCGAGACTAGATAACAAGAAAGACACTAGAAGGATCTCGAGCCAAAATGGGATAATGAAAAAAGGACTAAATGTCTTCACAGCAGCAGTCGCAACAGCAACAACAACAGCACATGCAAGTCCACTATCTATTACAAATGTGAAAACCAAAATGAGTTTATCCATCGATGCCAAAGGGAGTGGAAACTATTTGGATACAGGCAAGAACCCTCCCCAAAAGAGACTTGTGGACAAACAAGATCAAAACTCTGTGTCCCAATAGGCATTGGAACGCTTAGACAGGGGAGAAATATAGGTCATAAAGATACAAAAAAAAGATGTATATCGCAATAACTATTAACATCAAGATGTGAAAGAATTTCAACTCAAGAAAACTGAATAAGAACATATTAAACACGCCCAAACAGAAATTCAGAACCATTCAACATATCCCATATAATAAAGCAGTTGCCTTTAGTGTGACTTTTTGGACTTTCTGATGACAAATCCGACGGGGAAATTTGAGGTGAAATCTTCATTTGTGACAAATCCGACGGAGAAATTGAGGTGAAATCTTGATTTGTGTTATTTAAACTAGTTTCTTTTACTATATATATGGATTCAACACCCTAAAAAACCCTGGGGCACTTCGATTGTGTAGAGTTACCCCATTGTGATTTCAATAAATTCTTACTGGATTTTAGAGAAATTAAACCAGAAAAACCCACCAAAAAAGCTTCCAAAACATTGCACTGAAAACAACTCGTATAATAAAAAAAGCCAGAATCAGTGAATACCTTGGCCGGCAACACCTAAAAAAAAACCCCATAAAAACAACCTCAGAAAAGGATGTCTCAAGAAAACAGACTTGGAGGGAGATACACATCACAGCGACTATTCAATGAAGATCCCATCCAAAGAAACGAGAGAAACAATTGCTTCGATATAGAGATAGATCTCATGATTGTACACTATGTAAATTTTGCTAAGCTAATATAATATAGAATCACTTACTTAAAAGGAAAAAATATAAAAAGCACTTATATGTGTCAAAATTAATATTAAATTAATTAATTTATAATTCATATTGAATTTTGTTTTTGTCATTAATATTTTTCTAAATATTGGGAAATATTTGTCAAGAAGGGATAACATAGGATAAAAAATTTCGAGTCGGAGCGATGGCGACAGAGCGATCAGCGAGGAAGGGTTCTGAGATACTACTTCGAGGGGCTCCGTCGGCTAATCCAAGAGGCGCTTCTCTGCGGCCCGATCTGTGGCAGTCGAATGTGATTTCTCCCGTCGGCGGAGCTCATTTCATCCGCAGCCCTGGTGGGGAGTCGCTGCCGGGGAATGCCTTCCTGGCGAAGGGAGGCGAGGGGGAGGAAGTTCCACTGCAGCAGAATCTATGGGTAAGTAATGTGACCAGCAAGCTCACAGAGCCTATGATTATGGAAAGGTTTGTTAAGTTTGGGGAGATCAACAGTATATCGCTGTACCCGCTGAGGAACTTCGAGTCTGCGTATTTCAAGCACATTGAACATGCCAAAACGGCCAAGGAGGGTCTGCAGGGCGCGACCATGGGAGACAGCTCTCTCAAAATCGAATTTGCCCGGGCGGAAATCAAATGGATGGGTTCTGCGAATCTCAGACGTTTGGACTTTGCGCCTGAACTGTTTGACGAAATGCCTGAGCGAGCTGAAACGGCCCGGAATGCCTATCTTGGCTCTGACTCGTTTCAGATCCAGATCAAGCTCCTCTCAGGCAAAACTTTGCTGCATTGGGTAGGCTCTCAGGATCATGTGAGAGACCTCACGCATGCGCTGGAACTAAAGCTGGGAATTCCATCGGAAGCTCAACGACTTCTCCATGAAGGTAAACAGCTAGAGGATCTTTACCCCCTTTCTTACTACAGCATTAACAGAAATGCCTCCATTACCCTTGCCCTTCGACTAAGAGGGGGAGCGGTAGGACAGTCTTCCTCGGCTAAAGCATTCTCATACAAGGATGCTGTCCATTCACCGAAGCAGGAAAAGACAGTCCCACCAGTTCAGGCCCCCAAACCTTTTCTGGTGGACAAACTTGAGGAGACTCCCTCCATTGAAATAATGCATCCATCATTGGATGAGCAAACCCAACATTTGGCAAAGCGTGGCATTATATGCAGGTTCAATGGGTTGTGGCCACGGACAGCAGATCTCTACCAGTGGATCCACTCTAACTGGACCAACAATTGCAAGGTTCTATTATGCTCAAAAGGTTTTTTCATAATAGTGTTTGCTTTTGAGGAGGACTACCAAACAGCTCTAAAAGCAGGGCCTTGGTTTTGGGGCTCAGCAGGTTTATTCCTCACCCCTTGGTTCCCGGACTTCGATCCATCTTCGGCAATCATCACCAAGCTTCTAATCTGGGTCAGACTTCCTAATCTCCCAGCTCATCTTTGGCACTTTGCAGTTTTCCAAGGAATCGGCAACACTCTAGGTCGCCTCCTTGACACAGAAATCTTTAGAGGGCAAAAAGGCCTATACACCTATGCCAGAATATGTGTAGAAATAGATATCAGCAAAGGTCTTCCGGACAAGATTAATCTCAAAGTTGGGGACTTTCATTGGACTCAGATCTTGGATTATGAGAATACAGCTTTCCGATGCCGCAACTGCCATCTCACAGGGCATCTTCAGAGCTCTTGTCCCTCGAAGCCGGCCCCAAAACAGAAATCCAATCCTAAGCAGAAATCAAAAAGCTGGAAACCTCATGACCCTCCCCCCATGGACGATTTTGATTTCAGCTCGGATGAAGAGGAGATGAATGAGGAAGATATGGAGACCAAGACAACACAGGAGCCGTCCTCGGCTGACCCTGAGGATCTTTCTGTCCACCCAAGCTCCCAGAAAAGAAATCATGGATCCACCACTTCGGACTCAGATAAGGAATTCTCTCAATCAACCCAGATCAGCTTGCAAATCACGCCAGTTCAGCAGTGCCCGCCTGAATGGGTCAAAGTCGGCAAAAAGAAAGAGAAAAAATTACGCATAGTCGATCCCTCCCATGTCGGGTAGTAACATTTGCTTTGTTTAGTTCTCCAGTTCCAGTTGTGTACTGCTCTCTTCTCTTCGTTTTTAGGAGCCGAGGTGGATTGCATATCCTTTCCGGCTGCCTTTGTTCTTCTACTTCGCTTCTAGGAGCCGAGGTGGATAGCATGTCCTTGCCGGCTGCCTTTTTTCTTGTCTCTCTTGGTTCTGCCTGTCTTCAGGCTTGATTGTACTATATTTTCTTTTTCTTTATTAATAGATTTAGTCTTTATCCAGCAAAAAAAAAATTATTTTTCTAAATATTACTTGTGAAATATTTTATTTATAGTTGATATTACTTTTGTCAATTAAATATCATTTATCAATGTGAAAAGAATTTCACATCTCTCAAAAAGGTTAAAAAACATTCTTTACAATTTAATAAAATTTAAAATATTTTCTAATATTTTAAAATACAAATCAAATCAACTTAATTGGAATGACTTGATGAAAATTTTATTTTTACTTTACAAGTCTTTCAAAAGTTGTCATCACTTATCTATTTATAAGTTTTATCAATTATAATATTGTAAATTTAATAAATATATTACAAATTTAATAAATAGGATTTCTGATAAGACAATCAAAACAAACTAAATATATCAAAATACAGCATTTCAAAGGAGTAAGTTGCGCGGATAAAGACAATGGGTTCAGTTAGCTAAGTTAGCTATGAGTAAAAGTGGGAAAACGACGTAATTCATCGATATTCAGCACTTGATGACATACACTTCAGCAAATAATAAAATAAAGAACAATAATAATACCTTTTTCTTCATTAAAAATGTATGGAAAATTTATTGGGTATGCGATTAATCTCCACATGTAAATGAAATGGGGCTCAGAGTTTGGGTCAGGCCTTCACCTCTTCGGTCCACGAAGGGAGTGGGAAAAATGCGCATAGTTGCTTGTGATTTTACAGCTGCAAATTGTCGGAAAATTGACGAGTTCAGATAATTGATTTAATGGATATCCTGGTTTCAACTCATCTTCCCACTTGAGGAAGGTTGGAGCTATTGTCAGCCCACACCATGTCTTTGGGTTTACTGGGCTCCGCCTGCAAGAGGACCGCGCTTTCCTGCAAATTTCCATATTCGATACATATCCTCTCTGCGTTCGGAAAGGAATCATTATTCTCATTTTCATGTAGGATGGCCACTTTTATCTCTGCTACCACCTCGCTCATACTTGGCCTGGAGGACGGTTTAGCTCCAACACATCTGAGAGCTAGTTTAGCAATAAGAGTGACTGATTTCATATCGAAGTTTAGCCCCAACCTCTTGTCGACGATTTCCTCTATTTGGCCAGGATTCTTATCAATCTCCACATACGGTGTCACCTGAAAATACGCCCCAATATAATTAAAAGATGCAAGTTTGAGAATAAATACATTTGTTGCAGATTTTAAATGATTAAGCCATTTTGAAATTCATACCCATTGAATAAGGTTTACTTCTTCCTCAGGTACGTTTGCCTTTATGGGGGGTCTGCCGCATATGATCTCTAATAAAACCACTCCAAAACTGTATACGTCACTCTTATCGGTCAACATTTGAGTGAGGAAATAGCTGTAAAAACATTAACAGAAAAGAATGAAATTGTCCGTCGCTTAATAAAAGCGTATCAAAGCTTATGTGGTTGTTCAGCATCAAGAATATTGTTAGAAGAGGGCAAAGGTAAATTACTCCGGATCGAGGTATCCCGCAGTTCCTTTCACAGTAGTAGTAACATGAGTAGCCTCCCCGTCAATTGTCATCCTTGAAAGACCGAAATCAGCCAATTTTCCGTTCAGATTGTTGTCCAACAGGATGTTGGCGCTCTTAACATCCCTGTGAATTATCTTTGGGGTGCAACCTACGTGCAGGTATTCCAGCCCTTTAAAGACAAATCGCAGGTGAGTCACGTGAGAACTTAATCAAATTATTTAGTTGTAATCTGGTCCATGAAATCGACCAGCATTTCTATAACATAAATATTAGCAAATAAGTTACCATGCGCTGCATCTAAAGCTATTTTGAGCCGTGATTTCCAATTTAACTCCGAAACTCCGGCACGACCTGCAAAGCATATTCAGAATGAAATATACGTTTTTGGGCATTGCAATATGGGTGCAGCTCAATCATACAATATTCAATTCAATCAAACGACATGGAGCGGCAATATATTTTTACCATAAAGACAGTCTCTCAGGGACCCTCCGGACATGTGGTCGTAGATAAGCATAAGTTCTTTCGATTCAATACAGTACCCGAGTAAAGATACCAAGTGCTTATGATTGACTCTAGAAAGAAGATCGACCTGTTAATGCAGCCATGCACAATTGTTAATAGTGATAAAGACACAGATAAATATTTTAGATAATTCAAGAATGTTAGAGTTGTTCGAGTAAACTTGACTAGTTCAAGTTACTGGTGGGTTTTGGGCGTGGACTCCAAATTTGTGGTCACCCATGGGCAAACCCGTGGTATTCATCTCCAAGGTAAGGTATTTAAAAACTGGAAAGATCAATGTTAATTTGTTTCATTTACAACTGAAAACTAAACCGGGCACGAACACCTAACATCTCTCTGGGTGCTCTGTGATCCGAACACAGAATTACCTCATTCTCGAACTCGCGAATTCCTTGTTTGGAAAACGACGAAAGCACTTTTACTGCTATGCCTTGTCCTTGTGGCAATTTACCGAAGAACACTGATCCAAAACCCCCTTGTCCAATCTCCTGACTAAAGTTTTGAGTCGCTGCAAGAATCTCTTTTAAAGTGAATGCATGGGACTTCGCAGCATTCGGCACCATAACCTCACGATGAGAATTTTTCATGAATTTCTTCCGAAATACAGCAATAGTCACTACCAAACCCAAACTGATTAGTAAGCCTCCGCTTATCGTTATTCCGAGGACAACACTTTCGTTGTCTTTTGGTGAATTATTTCTCGATGGTTGGATAGATCTCCCCTCATCCGTACAGAGGTGGTGGGGGTTGCCAGTGTAACTGAAACACAACGAATACAAACTTTCAATGAACTTATGAACTTCCTGAGATAAATTTACATGATCGTTCAACCGTTGCTGCATAAAAATTCTCAACCTCCCTAGCAAGCGAATCTATGTTGAATAAGACGAAATAGAAAATAAGATATTATCAGAATGGGAGTTTAATGGAACATGGGCTGAATACCAGAAATAAAGATTACCTGACTGTTAGTGAAGGATTGTAGACAAGTTCTGGAGGAATCACCCCGCTGAAATTATTGTTCCCTATAAACCTGGAACATCCATAAAAATGAGTACAGTTATACTATCATCAATTTATTCCTTTCGATTTTGATGAGAGGAAAAAGAAGTAGAAGAGAAACACTTACAATTCTGTAAGATTTTTGAGTTGAGATAGCCAGTTTGGAACACAACCTGTCAGGTAATTGTTTTGTAGATGTCTGCTCCACAATACAACAAAATGGGCACATTTTTCTTTGTAAAATGACACGAATCGTGTTTATCGAGACAAATAATCGGCTCAAGACTAAAAGACAGATTTAGGCGTAGAAAAAAGTACTTACAATCTCTCCAAGCTGGTTAAACTGGATAAATTTGGCAAGGGTCCTATCAGATGATTATTGTCAAGTGACCTGGTAATTTCAACAGTAATAAATGAACATCACTTCCAATATGATTTCAAAGACAAATCCTATTTCTGATAAAAAAAAATCCTAAATTACGTTGAGACTTATGAACTGCTAATAGTTTTAACACAATACTCAAAATGGTAGCCTATATTTCAATCAGAGCCTAAAACTAATGCATATGCGGATGTTATATTTCTTTGGAGCATTTCCGAAGTGACAAAGAAAATAAAATTTCGCTTACAGTTCAACTAATGAAGTCAACTTTCCAATATCTTCAGGTACCGATCCTGTAAGATTCTTTCCAGACAAATTTCTGACAACATTGATATTAACGTAAGCTCTTCAGTTTGCACCTACAATTGTGGTATCTTTTCAATTTCAGCTATAAACAGTGAACTGTAAACAAAATCAAAGAATGTAAATTACATTTTGGATATCCGTATGTCGCGATCGCACCCAATTCCTTCCCAGGGGACTAAATAGCAAGGATCGGAAGTCCAACTTTTCATGTGAAACCTCCTCTTGATAGCCTCAATAGCTTCAACTGCAACTTGAAAACTAATTGGTTAGACTTAATCTCAGCAATTTCAGAATGAGGAGTTTTATGGAAAATGACACTTACTATCTTCGGAATATGTAGCATTATCTGTATCGAAAACCAAGTAATTCTCAAAAGCGTTGAGTATTGGACGGAGGGTCGAATCAGTGGCCTTCTCGAGCGTCAAGTGTATGTATTGTCTTCCGTCCAACCGGAATGCTAGCTCTACGGCAGAATAATTCTGCACTATAGTAATGGGCTGAGAAATTTGACCATTTATTTGAACGTTAAAAGATCTCGTTTCAGTCATATTAGGCTCCTGGATCTCTGCAAAATAAAGGAGTAACAGCGACTTGGTCCTATTATTTAAGGATTGTAGATAGAGTTCTAAAGAATCTTCAGTGGTTATCCAAGCCGTTTGCATGACAACAGCTGGAGGAAGGTCCTGGGTATTGTTTGTTGAAATGGGCGCTTGGAAATTGTTAATAGCAACTACATTTAAACTTGTAGACAATACACCCATATAATCTGATGTCCAGATGCGGTCGAACTTGTCCTGAGGATACCTGCTTAATTTAACATAGAAAATTACTGGAATCAGTCATTGAAGTCACAACTTAAGATATATGAGAGCTACAAAACAATAATTCGTCAAAATTTTGGCAAGTTGGGCTTCCGATAGCTAGCATCTCTTAGTTTGTGACGCTTAGATTTCCGTAGCTCAAAAATATTAAGTTGAAAATGCGCACCTTACAAAGGAATTTCCACCAGCACCATGCCTCGATACTAAAGTCAACATTCTTCCTGGCGTAGCCTCTTGGTACATGCCATTTCGGAGGGGCCTCAACTCGATTGCACTGATAAACGGATCATGGGACTCCGAGGTTCTGATCAGGCAAATATACAGCACTGTCCTTGAACTAACCAATATATTCTCGAAACTATATAGAAAATTAGCTGATCTGAATGATACGTTTTGGAAAGCCAGCATACTTCGTGTCTCGATAGAGAAAGCGAATTGGATGGGGAAGGTATCGAATCCACTGTAATTACCAATGGCAAACCATAGTCTTACCAGGTAGGGCATACTGGGCTCGACAGGCAACCGAAAGCAAGACTTGTTATGAGGCATTGGGAAGTATCGTAGATATTGCATGAAAGAATTGTCGGCTTCTTGAGAGATGTCCCCTGTGTATCCACTCCGACCGACGTCTATGTAGTTAACATCAGGCACCCATGTTATATTGTTTTCAGGGTCAGTATAATTTCTTTTCGCTCCGCAATCGACGCTGAGAAAACCTAAGACTCCAAAGTTCAATTAATTAATGAAAGGATATCTTGTCAACCAGAGAATCATATCAACATTCTGAAAGTTAAAAGAACCAAGATTGCAAATGAGGGCATAACAGAAACACTGCTCCAATATTCTAGCCGCAGATTTTGAGAATGCTGAATTATAAATTATGAGAGTTAAAAGAACCAAAATTGTAAATGAGGGCAAAACAGAAACACTGCTGCAATATTCTAGCTGCTATCAGACTCTCAGAATGCTGAATAATACCTGGTTGAGCAATAACACTAACAACCAATAAAATGAGCACCACCGTCCAAATGGCTGATTTGACATATGCCCGTTTTTCCATTGCTACACCAGCTTTTAAGAATAACCACCCGATTCAAGCAAGTTCGTATCATTCACATCCCTCTTTCAGCAGTCTCAATGTACAAAAGGAAAAAACCCAGCGAGCAAAAGGTCGGAGTCTTACTTCTGAGCCAAAAGAATGAGCAAGGTCCAATAAATATACGAAAGCAGGACAATCTCTCAGACGCGGAATGAAATCAATAAGATACTAGAGTTCGACACAAACCTCAATACAAAACTTGGTCCGAGGAAACTCGAGCGTAAATGGATGGAAATTCAATGTTCGTCCAGTCGTTTCCGGGTAAATTTTTTTATCTGGAAACAAATATTTTATTATAAAATCTGATATCAAAAAATCTTTTAGCGAGATGTGAACAACCTCAACAAACCAACCAAGTGGAAGAGAGGTCAAAGATTAATTATTAGGGAATCGGATTTTTCCGTCCTCATTACTCTTGGCCCGTGCATTCTAATTGTGCCAAAGTATTTCCCAGCGTTTCTGCTTTATTTATTGTGTTCTCACTGTATACTAATCGGATGAGAGAACATGGAATACAAAGTTGAAGTAAAAGAGAAAATTGATGAGAGAAGTTAATCGAATTAAGGAAACTCCCATGCAACATCCAGAAATGACGGAGAAATTTCTCCCATGAAGACCTGCAATTTCAAATTTGTTCTACTTGTCAAATAAAAAACTTGCTGAAAGTCGTTTCTTTCTCATACTTGTTATTTTAACAACAGGCAATCTTTTTTCCGTGTGTGATATACAAGTTCCAAGCAATACATTCTCATGTCACATTTAATGTAATTTAATTATGACTAAATGAAATTCACATCATTTTTAATAGCACAGTAATATTTATTTTTATGCTTAATATAAGATAATAAGTTTATATAAAACACATGTACAATCATATTAATAAATATAGTTCATATATACAAATAAGTTCATACGAACTACTAATAATTATTAAATGTATCTTATTAAAAATTAAAAATTTTCAATTATTAATAATATATAAATAATAACAGTTATATTATTCTATATTTATATATTTATGTTAATTATATTATATTATATTATATTATATATAATATTATATATTATATTATTATAATATTATAATTAATATATAAAGTTATATTTCAAATTATAATATAATTAACCTAAATATTACTTATTTATCATCTCGTCATAATTCTATCGAGAATTAATAATAATAATTAATTAATTTATATATATTATATATATTACTATATATTATTATATATATATATATAAATAAATCCCAATACTATTATAATAAATTAATTAGCTTTATGGTTATTATAATCCAAAAGATTAATATATAATCAATAAATTTAAGGTATTAAGATTATAAACCCACAATTACTAAACTTAATAAATTATTACGTGTATTTTGTTAAAGGGCTAATTATTTTCATTTATTAATATCATATAATAATACAACCACATTATTGTATATTTATTTTTATTATTATATTAATTTATATATATATTAATATAATTTAGGTTATATAATATATATTAATATATTAAGTTATATTTCAAACTATAATATAATTAACCATAAATAATAATAGTTTTAATATTTATAATAATATATTAATATTATAACCAAAGTATTAAAACTATAAATCAAAGAATTAATAACCTAACAATATAATTATAGACTTAAGGAAATAAATACTAAATCCTAAGATTAATATTCTAAACTCTCAAATTTAATTACCAAAACTAAGATTAATATTATAAATTTTATTATATTATTATACATATTGAGAATTAATAGTATAAATTCAAGGGATTAATAATCCCAATGGTTATTTGTATATAAACCTAAGGGAATAAAAATATTATGTTTACTCAAGGGTTTAATAAACCTAAGATATTAGAATTATAAACCATCAAAAGAATAATATTAAACACTAAGATTAATTTTATAAACCCTAAACCCAAGGGATTAATAAACTAACAATATTACCATCGAACGGACAACCCTAGCTTCTGAGCTCTGAGCTCTGCACCCCACTGCCAATGCGCAGTCCTGCGCCCTTGCGCCATCAGACCTTCTTAGAACGTCATCATACTCAGAATAGTTTGCAGTAACGGTTCTGGAATATATAGGACATCGCGTCATGTCCTCTAGGAAGGGAGGGGCGGGATCTCATGCCCCCCCTCCTTCAAATGAACAACAACGGAATGGCGGCGCACCCGCGTTCTCCTCGCCTCCACCTGGTTCATTTCCAGAACAAAGCCAAAGTTCCAAACAGCCTGACATCTCAGTACAACACCCAGACACGGAAGGGGAAGAGACAAATACTCCAAGGGCGTCACAGCGAAAGGCAACATCGGCCACTTGCATCCCCAAGGCAACAGAACGAATCAAAGTTGAGCTTCCCAGCCATAGAATCAATGGCGAAATCCAATACATGAAAGATCATGCACTCATTGGAAAATTTCTCGGGTTCTGGCCAACAGAAAAAGCTTTATATGGATGGATCGCCTCCAAATGGAAACCCAAAGGGCATGTATCGCTGCTACTAGGCCCTAAAGGCTTCTTCACTGCTATATTCACCTGTCTGGAGGACAAAATAAGAGTATTTGAAGGAGGCCCTTACTTCTTCAACTTCACAGGTCTCTTCCTGCGAGATTGGAAACCGAGGTTCAATCCAGACACAGAAGATCTAAGTCACGCTCCAGTGTGGATTCACATGTATGGTCTCACCACGGAGTACTGGAGAGAAGAAACGTTGAAGGACATCGGGGATCGCATTGGCACCTTTATAAAAGTTGCTGAGGAAACCAAGAACATAAGATTCACCTCATATGCCAGGCTCTGCGTCCAAATGCATCTCAAGAAGACCCTTGCAGACTCGGTAAGTCTTTTTCACGATGACTATGAATGGGCTCAACCTCTTGATTATGAACATATTCCATTCTGCTGTCGTAAATGTCATGAACATGGTCATCTGTTCCGAGACTGCCCTCTGACCTCCCAGCTCAAATCTTCTGTTAATGAACCCAGCAAAGACTCTGAGGGTTTCATTAAAGTGCCTTCTCGACGCAGACATGCTAAAAAACAGGTTGCTACTCCCTCAAGCCCCAAAAAGCTAGCCTCCCAAAACAGATTTCAAGCCCTCGCTCCTCAAGATCCCTTAGTCTCACAGCCAAATGTATCCCCTGCCTCGCCTCTGCAGCCATCATCATCCAAGGATCTAAAAAACCCCTCGGATCCTTCCTCCTCTATAATGGCCAATGCTCCTCTTGACTCGAATGCCAAACTGCCAACCATACAAGCTAATATACACCCCTCATCCATGGATCTTGATGCCGCACAAGCCCTCAATTTGCATGAGGAGGCTACATAAGACCCTCAGAACATCCCCATTATTATGGAAGAAGATCAAGAAACGGTAAGTATAGATGGTCTGGATATACTTAAACTTGAAGAGGCATGCAAGCAAAAAGAATATAATTCAATCCCCCCATGGGAAATAGACAGACTTGCAGGAGTCCTTGCCAAAGCACAACACAACAAATGTCTTGGAGTACAAGCAGGCAGTCCATGGGACGGCAAGAAAATCCAAAAATAAACCAAGAAAAGGGGACACAAAACCGATTTGCAAAGAACCATCATTCTAGGAGAAATACTTATGGAATCTGGGAGATTTCCGAAGTTGACCACGTTTTACAAGCCCCACCCCCAAAGCTCCCCATGAAGCTTATCTCCTGGAACATGCATGGGCTCAACAGTCCTTCGAAACACAGAATGTTGAAGAATATGATACAGTTGGAAAAACCAGCAGTGGTATTCCTTCAAGAAACAAAAAGTATTAGTACAGCGCTTGAAAAGATCCTTCGCAAAGCCTAGAGCGGAAGTAGATCAGTTTCCGTGGACGCAGTAGGAGCGTCGAGCAGGCTCTCCATTGCATGGAATCCGCAGATCCTGAAGCTACAAGACTTTCATGCAACACACCGTTTCATTCAAGCTAATTTTCATCTTATTGGAACGGACATTCATGGACTCCTCACCAATACCTACTTCCCGCAAGATATGCACCACAAGCTAGATGTACTGGAAACATTAACAGATCTAAACTCAACCAGACAATTCCCATTGTGGATAAGTGGAGGCGACTTCAATCTTATCACTCATCTGGGAGAAAAAAAGGCGGGCGCATGAAGCTAGAAGATGACAGCGCCGATTTCAAAGACTTCATTCGAAGTAATCAGCTTATAGACATACAAACTTCCACTGGCACCTTCACATGGACGAACAAGCGCAGGGGAGTACACAATATTTCCTCGCGACTTGACCGCTTTCTCATCTCAGACAACGCTATCCACCTGGGCGGAGACTTTAACGCTTCCATCCTACCTCATGGGGGATCGGACCATTGGCCAATCATGCTGCAATGGACGAGACCTGGTAAACACAGCAATCGACCATTTAAATATGAAGCCTTTTGGGCCAGTCATCCCAAATTCAAAGAGGTGGTCCAAGAGGCATGGAAATCATTCTCTCCTCCATAAGGCACAAAGATGTTCATATTTCAACAGAAACTCCGACATCTCAAGCAAGTATTGAAGGTGTGGAATAAAACTCAATTCGGGAACATCACGGAATCCAGGCAAAAACTGGAACAGGAAATGAGCACAATACAGCAAGCAATCATCCTAGAAGGAAGAACAGAGGAATTGGCAGACAAGGAGCAAGCCACATGGACAGCGTTAGAAGCTCAGAGATCTCAAGAGGAAATCCTCTGGCGTCAAAAATCCAGAATAAAATGGTTAAAAGAAGGTGAGAAAAATACAAAATTCTTTCATCGATCTACCATTCAACGGCGAATGCACAATAACATTGCCTTCATCAACAATAACCGAGGGGAGAAATTAGAAACGCATGAAGATATGGAAAAAGAGCTAAGGGATTACTTTCAGGAAGCACTCAAGGAACAAACCAGAAGCAGAACAGCAGCAATACAAGAGGTCACTAGGCACATCCCCAAGCTCATCACAGAAGAACACAACAAAAATTTTCTGCAACCAGTCACAAAGCAAGAGGTAGGGGAAGAAATGGCGCAGTTAAAAGATGGTAAGGCTCCTGGACCTAATGGCTTTACTGCAAATGTTTTTCATGATTTCTGGGAACTAATACACGCAAAGGTCTGGGAACTAGTGGAAGAATCTCGCTCAATGCACTGGCTCCTCCCCTCTCTCAACTCCACGTTCATTGCTCTGGTTCCCAAGGGGGAAGAAGCCAATACGCTTGACAAATTCATGCCCATAGCCCTCTGTAATGTTATTTATAAACTCATCTCCAAGGTAGTGGCCAATCGGCTCAAACCCCTCCTACCGCTTCTTGTCCTTCCGGAACAAACGGGTTATGTCGAAGGTCGCCAAATCATGGATGGCATCATCCTTTCTAATGAGGTTCTCCACTCCCTAAAAATCCTAAAGAAGCCTGGTATGATTATGAAGCTTGATCTATCTAAAGCCTTTGACAAGCTTAGTTGGGAGTATATTCAGAAGATGCTGCTAGCCTTTGGCTTTAATGCAACATGGACTAGATGGATCATGAGCCTTATATCATCTCCCTGTTTCTCGGTTCTTCTCAATGGCTCCCCATCTTTGCCTTTCCGCTCCTCACGAGGCTTCTAGCAAGGGGACCCCCTCTCGCCTTTCATTTTCGTTCTGATGGCGGAAGGGCTCAGCCGCCTTATACACCATGTTATCTCCTCTCAAGCAATCAAAGGCATAACGCTTCATGGCCTATCCCCCTTATCTCACCAACAGTTTGTCGACGATACCATGCTCTTTGGCCATCCTTCTTCTTCTGAAGCTAAATCCTTCAAAGCCTTGCTCGAGCTGTTCTCTGAAGCCTCAGGGACCTCCATCAATGCTTCTAAATCTCAGCTCTTCTTTTTCAATACCCCTGTCTCCATTCAAAGGAATATAGCGCGCATCCTTGGCTTCACCATTGCAGTGCTCCCATCCAAATACTTGGGTGCTCCTCTTATGGTCTCTGCTCTCAAGCATGCATCCTGGCGCACGGTCCTGGACAAGCTGGAAGCCAGACTCTCATCCTGGACATACAGATCGCTAAACACAACCAGTCGACTTGTAATGATCAAGTCCATGCTTTAGGCTATGCCTCTTTACCTCTTTTCCATATTAGCTGCTCCCAAGTGGGTACTCAAAGCCATTCGAAATCTTCAGCGGAACTTTCTATGGGGATCCACAGGTCTCAACAGGAAATGGGCCCTTGTTAAATGGTTAGAAGTATGCCAACTTAAATCAAAAGGAGGATTAGGCCTGTGGGATCCAATGCAAAGTAATCATACCATGGGCGCGAAAGTTTGGTGGAACTGGCTGGTCAAACCTCTAATTCCATGGGCAGAACTCTGGCAAGCCAAGTATGCACCTGGCAGTCAATGGGAGGATCTCATCAGAATAAGTCCAAGCATCTCTGGCTCCATGATCTGGAATGCGACTAAGCTACACAGTGCATTCATACAGGAGTACAGTTTCTGGGAAGTTCATTCCGATAACTCAGCGCGTTTCTGGGAAGATTCGTGGCAACAACTTCCAAAGCTTGCCACGATTTTCCACAAACCACTTTGGCAGACTTATATGCAGAGCCACAGTTTGGTTCACATCTCCCAATTCTGGCAACAACAGGCAAACAATGATTACCAACAATGGAAGCCAGCTTGCTCATAGCAACCGGGATGGCAAGACGAGACCCACGCAGATATTGAGGAAGAATTAAACCATAGGAAAATCAAGCAGTCAAATAAGCAGGATAAGCTGAGATGGGGGAACACAACAAAGGGAACCTTCACCACGAAAGAGGCTTATATACTGCGATATGCTCCAAGTCAAAACAACAAAGATCCGCTATGGAATAATATATGGCAGCCCAAACTTTGGCCCAAAGTCTCAACCTTCCTATGGTTGTTGAGCAAAAAACGCATCCTTACTTGGGACAACCTGCAGGGAAGAGGATTCATTGGGCCATCAATATGTCCAAATTGCGCTCTCCAGTTGGAAACCATACTGCACCTCATGGAGACATGCCCTCTCGCAGCCCATCTCTGGAATCAAATAGAATGATGCAATCAACGAAGAATACACCGTCAGGGAGATATCGCAAACTTGCTGAGAACCTGGCACAAATCGCCGTATAAAAGTCCGTTGTTGAACTCTTTGTGGGCTCTCATCCCAGGATTCCTATATTGGTCCCTATGGAAGGAACATAATAACAGAGTATTCAACAATAAAAAGCGCCCTCCTAACATCCTTTGGCTACTATTCAAACAAAGTATCCAAGAAACTTTGGTGATAAGAACATGGCAAGAAACAGACTGGCCCTCTTCTCCACAAGAGCTACAGGTCTGGAAATTATGGGATCTCCAAATTGCTTGCCCACCTTCGGCCCTCTCTTCACCCCCTCCCAAGATTGGCTCCCCTGTTCATTGGACACCCCCAGTATCATCAGCCTTCAAACTCAATTTCGACGGTGCAGCAAAAGGAAATCCAGGACCAGCTGGATACGGAGGTGTCATCTGAAACGATCAAGGTATCATTCAGCACATTATCTTTGGCTCCATAGGCAATGACACCAACAATGTTGCAGAACTATAAGGCCTATGGAAAGGCATATGTATAGCCGATCAACAAGGGTACTATCCGCTGGTAGCTGAAGGCGACTCATTGATCCTCATCAACGCAGCCATTCGAATTCAGGCAGGATCACCAGCTGACAAAGTAGCTTCCAGTTGGAGATTGCTCAGCAGACTTGAAGCACTGGGGGACAGGCTCAGGAGCCCCAATAGCATTATCTTCCAACATGTTAAGAGATCCGCCAACAAGGTAGCAAATCGCCTGGCCAACAAAGGAGTTAATCTGAATATCTCACCCTTCTCAGGTCATCTCAATGAATCAAAGGACACTCAACTTCAACAGGATTGCCTTTCTCTGGCAAATCAGGACCTTCTACCCCCGGCTGCGGGTGATTAGTTTCCCCATAAATGAACGGGCCGCCTCATTAAAAGGCAAGTGGCAGCCCGCTCTAGACGTGTGGACGGAAGCGTCTCGAAATCGCCTCCTTCGTCCAGCTCAGTTAAATGCAGCCATTACTCCGCATGGAAGAATGGTCACGCGGCATTCTATTTCATTCGTCTCCATCAGCTCGACGATGCATTATGCAAGGGTGGTAATGGTGGGTATGGTCTGTAACTGGTCTCGGGGTTTAGCCTGCAACTCGCTCAGCTTGTGGATGAGACTGTTTTGGCCAAGTGTGCCAGGCTTTAGACCTCGGCCCTCTGTGCAGAAGGCCTTGGTCTTCATCCTGGCTTGCTCTGGCTCTCTTGTTTATCTGCTTCAAAATAATTTGGCACCTGTGCGGTCTCGTTGGCTCCAAAGTTTCTGGGCTCTGTGCCATACTCTCAGCATCGCCCTGGTTCACTATGGTCAGCATTCGGGGGTGGTAAGCTCTAGTTTTTCCCTGTCTGTCATTTCAATTGATATTTCCTCACCTGGTCGGCTTTTGTGTGGCGAAAGGCTCCTTTGTACACCAGGCAGCACGATACCAGAATGCCGCGAGAACGAATTCGGCAACCTTGCCGACGGGGAGGCTCAAGAGGTGGTGCTCGTGGACATGCTTCTCCTCCGCAGTCCTCAGCCTCACTCGGTTCTCCTTCCGAAGAAATTAACTCTCCAGGTGCTCGGAGGGGCCGCGGCAGAGGACGAGGGCGGGGTGGCACAGCGATGTGCTCGCTCGGCTCTCACCCTTCCACGCGGTTCCAGTTCCCCTGTGTTCTGGATAACGCCACCTTTTATGTTACTGTTCGGCTCGAGAAATGCGAGCACACTGACCTACCAGCAGTTCCAGCACAGCCACGACCACCCTCGCCTGTTCAAAGCTCTCGACTGCAGCCTGCGGAGGCCTCAGGTGCAGCTGCAGGAGCAACGGCTGGAACAAGCGAGCCTGCACGCAATGAACCTCCCCACACGGATTCGAGCGCCTCTGACCCCTACGCCTGCCGAGTGGTGGAGGAACAACCGTCCACCTCCATGGATGAGTAAGTCCTCTGCTTGGCTGCCCTTTCAGTTCCAGAATGGCGGCTCCATGGTTTTTGCACGATATGTAATGTCTGTCAAGTGTCTTGGGATGGATATGAATGGTAGCTCTGAGTCTGTAATGGGAGTGGGTAGCATAGCTCAATGTCTGTTACGTGTCTTGTCTTTGGATCGTTGGGAAGTTCTGTGTCACTTTGGCAGGGACAGAAAGCATTCTGCGTGTAACTAGTTTGTTATCTGCGTGTAACTAGTTTGTCTTGTGTCCAGGTCTAGAGTCAGTGGACAGCTCCTTAGCTCCACAGTTTCTAGGTTTATGTTCAGTCATAGCGCGCTCAAATGTTCAGCGGCGGCCATCTTAGCATGGCGGATGTACTCTTTTGTAACAATTTTTGTATAATATAATAGCAGTAGTCTAATTTACACAAAAAAATAAAAATAAACTAACAATATTAATATTCTAAACCCAAGCAATTAATATTATAAATCCAAGTGATTAATAAACCAAGGGGATTATTAATAATATAAACCCAAAAGATTAATATTATAAACCTAAGGAATTAATAAACTCAAACATTTATTACTTTTATAAACCCAAGGAATTATAAATATGAGGGATGAATATTAAATATTAACATTAAAATTATAAACCCTAAGATTAATATTATAAACTAAATGGCTTATAAACCTAAGAGATGAATATTAAACCCTATGATTAATATTATAAGCCAAAGGAGTTATAAACCTAGGGGATTAATATTAAACCCAAGATTAATATTATAAATGGTAATATTACTATATCAAACCTAAAAACAATGTTATAAACCATAAAATTAAAAACAATAATATATTATTATAGATAAAT
>APFE030814362.1:75756-135057 GCA_000404065.3 Pinus taeda | reverse complement strand
TTTAGAAAATGGGTAAATGTGTTTGCGCGGTGATAACTTATCAAACAAACATTGATATTTTTCATAGAAGAATGCGCAGGGAGGGTTATTTAGCATTTGGGAAGGGTTCCCTTAGTGTTTGGAAGGGGTCCATACACTTGGGAGTGGGAATTCTTGCAGAGGGAGGGTTCTTACTTAAGTCCAGGTGACTTAGTAATTCCCAGTGAAGTATTTATGGTTATATTTCAACCAGGGGGAGGGGATATTTACATAAGGGGATTATCTACATAGTTTTAGTATGGGGACAGGGAAAATATAGGGAGTTAAATAATAATGTCAGTAGTTAATATGGAGATGACAAGAAAGCACTAAGTTTCAGAAATCTTAGGCTTGAAAAGGGGAGATAGAACCTTATAGAGAGAGTATGGATTCTCTTTGAGTGAAGCAGGTCTTCACCCAAGCTAATGACATGAAAATGATGAAACTAAGAGATATCAAGCAGATCTTGACCTATTTTTGGGGAAATTAGTTAATGATTTGGGGGAGATGGAGAAAGGAAGTTAGTTATGCCTGTTTTGAGCTCTTTCACATAAAACTGCCTAGTGATTGTGTCCTGAGTAGAGATGACACCCTGAAAACATGGAACTGATCAGCAGTCAAGATTCTGCAACCTCAAAACTACCTACCCAGCCTACTTACCTAACATTTTATCTTCTTTTACTTAGACTTACAGACCCATCATTTCAATTTTTTCTTTTTTATACTTTCCTATCTACAAACTACCCTTTTTTCTTCCAAGGGCCCAGATTAAGCAGTTGGGCTCCTTTGATTCTCTACCTATCTAAGAATCTTCCAAGATTAAGCTGTTTGGACATATTTTCATCCTCTATATTCTAAAACAGGAAATTGAAACCTAGGGATACCAAGATTAAGCTGTTTGGACCTCCCTTTAGCTGAAAATTGTACAAAATTGGAATAACTTCTCAAAATTTGGAAAGAAGTTAGATGAAATCTGAGTAGCCTTCTTTGCTTGGTGATTGTTAAGAAAATATGGAGCATTGAAGCATGAAAAGTATGACATATTTGGTCTGTAAAAATGTCAATCATGAAATATGAGTAACCTGCTGTAGCAGGAGGCTAACAGATCGGAAGGTAAAGAGCATAATACGATTGTGTTTCTCAGACTCATTATTGCTGAATGTATCAAGGGAAGCTACGACGAAGGTTTTTTGGGACAAGTTAGGGACTTTGTACCAATCTAAGTCTCTGGTGAATAAACTGTTCCTTTGGAGAAAGTTTTATAGCCTGAGGATGAAATATGGAGACTGAGTGACAGATCATATGAATGAATTTAATACTATGGTAAGTCAGTTATTATCTGTTTATATTAAAATTTCAGATGAAGATAAGCGCATCAGTTTGTTGTGTTCTCTACCAGATTCGTGGGATAGTCTGGTTATTGTAATAGGTAGAAATACAACTGCCTTGCATTTTGATGAAATAGTCTGATCCTTGCTGACGGAGGAGACGAGACGAAAAAATATGGAGAGCTAGAATGGTGATGCCTTGTCTGTACGAGGACGGTCCCAAAACAGAAACAAAAATAAGTCATCGAGTGGGAGATATAAGTCTCCAAGAAAACCTGTAAAGGTGGTGTGCTAGAAATGCAGAAAGGAAGGGCACTACAAAAGGGACTGTAAATCTAAAGCTCCTGATAAAGTAAAGGGATATAATGATGCTCCTTCTGCAGAGGCGAAAACCACCTCAGATGAAGGTGGGGATGTGTACTTGGCTTCTTCAAGTACACATGTAGATCATGAGGCATGGTTGATTGACTCAGGTGCATCCTTTCACTTCACTCCCCATAGAGATTGGTTCTGCGAGTATGAGAGATATGATGGTGGTGATGTCTTCTTGGGGGATGACAGGAAGGCTAGAATCGTTGGTCATGGAAAAGTAAAGTTGAACTTGCAAGGTGGAAGGGTTCGAATGCTTCCAATTGTTCTACATATTCTTGCATTAGCCAGAAATCTGATTTTTGTTAGCAAGCTGGATGATGCAGGTGTGAAAACAGTGTTTGAGAAGGATACCTGCAAGATGGTTCAGGGAGCACTGGTATTGATGCGGGGAGTTTGTATTGGAACTCTGTACAAGTTGCAAAGTAGCACTATTAGTGATGGGTGCAATAGTTCTGTGGTTCTTGAAAGTGGAGCAAAAAATCTAGTGGTCTCAGGAGAGAAGACCATGTTGTGGCATCAAAGGCTTGGACATATTGGAGAAAAGGGCCTTCAGATACTTCATGGTAAAGGTATGGTAGAAGGTATAAGTAATAACTCTCTGGATTTTAATTTCTGTGAAAATTGTGTATATGGGAAGCAGAATCAGGTGAGTTTACCCCCTCGTAGTAAGAGGGTGAAACAGATATTAGAACTTGTGCACAGTGATGTGTTTGGACTTGTGAAGGTTCCATCACTGGATAAGTATTTGTACTATGTATCATTTATAGATGACTTCTCAAAGAATACATGGATATATTTCCTTAAGAAAAAATCTGAAGTCTTTGACAGGTTTAAAGAATTTAAGGCTTTGGTGGAAAACCAGACAGAGAAGAAGATAAAGGTGTTAAGCACAGATAATGGTGGAGAGTTTTGCAGTAAGGAATTTGAAGAATTCTGTAAGAAGTGTGGTATAGCATGACAGAAGACTACTCCATACACACCTGAGAAAAGGGTAGTTGCAGAAAGAATGAACAAGATGTTGATGGAAAGGGCACGAAGCATGCTCAGTGGTGCCAGGGTAGGATAGGAATTCTGGGCAAAGGCAGTGGAGACAGCATGTTACCTGGTCAATAGATCACCTTCATCAGCATTGGAGGATAAGACTCCACAAGAGGTATGGACTGGTAAGAAACCCTCTCTTTCACATCTGAGGTTATTTGGATGTGATGCATATGTACATGTTCCAAAGGAGAAACAAGCCAAGTTAGATAGCAAATCTAAAAATTGCATCTTTATTGGGTATAAGGATGGTTTAAAGGGTTATAAGCTTTGGAATCCAGTAACAAGGAAGGTTGTGTACAATCGAGATGTGGTGTTCAGAGAGGTAAAATATGTTATTAAACATGAATTCCAACCAAAGGAACCTAACAAGATAGAGTTTGAGCTCAAGGAGGAATAATCAAACTCTACAACAGAGGAGGAATCAGAAGATGAAGAGCCACAAACTCCGGGTGTGAGAAGGTCAGTTCGAGAAATAAGGCAACCAGAAAGGTATAGTCCATTTGCTTTCTGTTCAAATTTTTATTTATCTATTACTAATGATGATCCCAGAACTGTGAAGGAAGCAGTAGATTTAGAGGATGGAAAACTCTAGAAAGAGGCCATGGTTGATGAAATGACATCTTTGCACAAAAATGAGGCTTGGGATCTGGTGGAGTTGCCGGCTGAAAGGAAACCCATTGGAAGCAAATGGGTGTTCAAGAAGAAGACAAATTCAGAAGGAAAGGTTGAGAAATAAAAAACTCGATTGGTATCAAAAGGTTATTCCCAGGTGTCAGGAATTGATTTTGGTGATATATGTTCTCTTGTTGCCAAGGTAACTTCTATTAGATTACTTTTATCTGTTGTTGCTACTTTTGATTTTGAGGTGGAACAGATGGATGTGAAGACAACATTTATTCATGGCGATCTAGAAGAGGAAATCTACATGAATAAACTTAAAGGCTTTGTAGTGAAGGGTAAGAAAGAAATTGTATGAAAGTTAAAGAAGTCTCTGTATGGGTTAAAACAGTCACCAAGGATGTGGTATCAGAAATTTGATACATTTATACGGGAACTTGGCTTCACTAGAAGTAAAGAAGATCACTGTGTGCATTTTAAATTAGTTGGTGACCATGTTATTTATCTGGTCTTGTATGTGGATGACATGTTGCTGATTGGAAATGACAAAGAAATTATCCAGGATTTGAAGACCCAATTGTCCTCCAAATTCAACATGAAAGATCTTGGTGTTGCAAACTATATTTTGGGCATGGAAATTAAAAGATACCGGGAAAAGAAGAAGATCTAGTTAAACCAGAGGAAGTATGTCGAGACAATACTACAGAGGTTTAATATGCAAGATAGTAAACTGCTGAAGCTTCCTACTACTGTAGGTGTGAGGTTATCTACTGAACATTGTCCCAAGAAACGAGAAGAGGAAGAGGACATGTCCCATGTTCCATATGCAAGTGCAGTCGGTAGATTGATGTATGCAATGGTCTGTACTAGACCAGACATTGCACATGCAGTGGGAGTATTGAGCAAGTTTATGTCACAACCAGGGAAGGAGCACTGGACAACAATGAAGCAGGGTTTTAGGTATTTGTGTGGCACTAGTGATTATGATTTGTACTACTAAGGAAGACCAGGATTGGACAAAGTGTTGGATATTCATGGCTTTGTTGATGTAGACTAGGCTAGAGATCTGGATCATAGAAGATATACAAGTGGGTATATGTTTAACCTATTTGGAGGTGCAGTCAGTTGGATGAGTAAGAAACAATCTATAGTGGCACTATCAACTACAGAGGCAGAATACATGGAAGCCAAACATGCAAGCAAGGAAGCAGTGTGATTGCAGAGATTGTGTTCAAGTATGGGGTTAGTATAGGGAGCTATAAGGATAGATTGTGACAGCCAAAGTGAAATTTTCTTGGAAAAGAACCCTGCATATCATTCAAAGAACAAGCACATTGATGTTCAGTATCACTTTGTGAGGGATATGATAAAAGGAAAAAAGGTGTTTTTGGTAAAGGTGGCCACTTTGAAGAATACTGCAGATGCATTAACAAAATCTGTGAGCTCTAAGAAGTTCTCTTGGTGTAGAGAAACAATGGGCATTGAAGGGCTGGATAAATGACTAAGCTCTCTTTTGGCCCCCTATGGAAATAAAACAGGAAGTGGGAGAATGTTGGGTTGTGTTATATTCTTTCCACAATTAGCCCACGTAGTTAACCAGGGGGTTAGAGGGGGGGCGAAGCGCCCCCTTCATTGCATCGATTGCGTAGCAAGGAGGTCACAGGGGTTTGAGGGGTGCATGTAACCCCCCTCTATGGGGTCCGGGGTAGTGCCCCGGAAAATTTTATTTTTTGGACCCTATATTAGGTTGGGCAGACCTACCTATTGTTTTGGGCATGTTTTTTGCACTTCGTTTTGGATGCGATGGTTTTTGGTCCATGGTTTTGGACACGATGGTTTTCGGTCCATGGTATTGGATGCTTCGACATGTATAAATATGTATTGTAACATTGAAAGGAACATAATGAAAAATCAAGCTAGTAGTCCCGGTTTTGGGCTCCAGGGAAAAATCTCTGTTTATATGTGTTTTATGTGTTATGCTCTCGCATTGTTTATTTTCTTTGTTCTAGAATCGTATGCAGGTAATTTTTGTATGGGGTTAAAACCTACATAACAATGGTTAGACCACCCTATTCACATGCAAGTGGTCAACCTCCTCCACCCGGTCAGCAAGACGCCACAGTTTTGTTTTTACCATAAGTTTTATATTTGGGTTTTGTTGTTGCAGCTTGTTCTAAACTAATGTGATGACCATGCATATGAAACCTAAGGTGGTAAAACTTAATAGTACCGAAACCAACAAAACACTTTTTTGAGCTGATTCACTCCTAAAATTAGCATGAAGGAGTTAGAGTGCATCCAATAAGTTATAAAGGAAGATTTGTTCACGAAGAGAAAAAGGAGAGTGGTTTTGGGTTTTTGAATGCAGGTTATGGACGTTATAGTCGATTTTATTTTCAGTGTAAGAGGAGCATCGAGAGTCAAAATTGGGAACTGTGATAGGTGTTGTAAAGCTGGTTTGGAGAGATATCTTTTGACAGTTATCAGAAGTGCCTTTGTGCACATTTAGTTTGGTCAAATATCTGTGTAATTGACCTCTTCTGTTTCAATCCTAATAAAGCGGTCACCCATCTTGAAAGCAGACCCGGAGACATAGTCCATTAGGGATGAACTCTGTAATCAATCTTGCTATCTGGTATCACTATTTCTTTGTTGTTTTCACTGCTATTTTACATCTTACTTATGTTTTATCATCTGTCATAACATCATTCTTCTAAATAAGTTCTCACGATTTAAACACTTTTAGTTAACATTCTATTCATTAATGGCGTAATCAATTCTACTTCAGTTTTAGCACATGGTCATTTCATATCATAAATGGATAACACCACTACCTAGATAAGGATTAGGCCTTGAAACGCACAGGTTATAAAACATATCAATTTAAAAAACAACATCAGAATTTGACAAAGTTTCAATGGTGAATTTGTAAAAAAGGGTTTTCATTTCCATTGGGACTAAAGAGAGTCGAGACTGTGTGCTTTGGTTTATTTTTATTTCTGTTAGAGACCATGCCTCTGCTTTGTGGTATCTAGACCATTTTATCCTCTCCAAATGATGGTTTATTTTCAGGAATAATGATGCAATAAGAGAAGGAAGATCTAGCTATCTCAACACATTGCAGATTATAGGGACCCTGTGGATGCATATGGATGTACAAAGAAGGTTGTGCAAACCACGATGGGTAAGGGCTATCCTTTCCTGGATTCCTTTCATTGTACATGGCTCTGTTATGCTATAGAGAATCCTGAACCTAAAATTTCACATTGATTGTATGCCTCTCTTTTGAGTTGTCACATAGCTTTCTATATTGCTTTGCACCATCATCCTTCTCTCACACACATTTCCTCATCGCTTCTAAAATAAGTTGGCCTCAACACTCGATACTGAAAGTGAATTTACTTAAAAATGACTCCCTAAAGACCAACATGAAACCCAGGTTCTCCGGAAATGAAGGGAAAGCTTCCAACAAAAAATATTTGGGGCATCTGGTAGTTACGCTACGCCATGGGAGAATTTATCAATGCACAACCAAGCTCTTGGGTTGAAGTCTAGACATGAAATTTGTTGTAGATCTCTCACTGACCATGATGGAAAAGGGTCGAACCATGTGGCACAAGGAAATCCTTAGAAAATACCTTTTTTAGGCTACACAAATCTGGTTTTTGAATGCGAGTAGTTCATTCAAGAGTCAAATATCAAGAAAAGGGATGTCAATTTCTATCAAAGCCACACCCTGCTGCACTACATCTCATCCAATAATCCATTTTGAATGAAAGAATACCCTAAACCATGTAGTCCTCACAATGCACGGAATTGCTAAGGACACACAAACTTCTATAAACTAGTGTTGATGCTTCTCTGCCAGTCTATCATCTAGGCACTAATCTATGTTCATGTTTGTGACTAGTCATTATTTTCATATTTTTAAAGTCTCCTTTTTTTAAAGGATTTTGGATGGGGTCCCCAACGTTTCCATGACATTTTCTAAAATTTGGGGTTGGGGCAAGTCTCGACACATACCATGGATGTGGTTCCATGTTCCTGCATCCCCATTGTCCAGAAACCTAGTGGAACATTGTGTGTTGTTAGTGAACAAAATGGTCAAAATTAATCATCCACAAGTCTTAATGATTTTTAATGAGTATTAATAACCCGTTGCACCTGTCCACTTTAAAAAATGCACCAGCAACAACCACACAAAAAAATTATTCTCGCAAAATATGTAAAATGAATCCTGTAAACATTGGTTTTAATTTTGAAGTGTACTCAATTTCAATGCTGAAAACCATCTCAATTATTTCTGGGGTCATGACCCTATGAATAATTTTGAAAAATATTTCAAACCAAGATATGCTATTGTTGCCACTCAACTTCAGGTTAGTAATCATATATCTGTAAAGTTTTGGCAGTTTAAAAATTATGTCGAAGCATACTCTAAAATTTAAATAAATAAAACACAACCAAAGTGAAGGAAAAAAAATGACACTATTTTCAAGAGCGATAACAAAGAAAAATGAGGAAAGCCAAAGAGAAGCCTTTGTACTAGAAACAAAGATAGAGTATTCTAATATATGATAGCTAGTAGTATTTATATGATATATCTCTACAAATAATTTTGCACTTTTTCTTGGCCTTTTACGATTGTTGTCCTCGTATAGCTACTCCAATTATTAGCCATCGTGTTTGCCACAAAACCTCTATTCTACATCCTCCGTTGATCTATTATGTAACCTAAAAATGTGGCGAAAGTTTGTAGTATTTGTTTCTTTTCTTAATCAAGCTAAGGTTATAAGGTCAACATGTATCGTATTCTTTCATGTCACAACCAGAGAAGTACAATTTGGCAGGTGATCTACTTTGTTCTGTAGATGTAGCTAATAGATTTTTATGCCATTGTAGTTTTAATTGCACACTTTTAAATCTCTCCCAAAATCTAACTCAGAGTTAGAGTATCGATTCCCAAATACATACCCAAAAGTCGGGACCTACAAAATAAATTGTTTTGCGAATGTATAAATACCTGAACTTGAGATAATAGACCCTCCCATCCTTTGATCGAGTCCGATCCCTTCCAAATCCGTAGCACACCGATATTCGCAGCTAGGAAAAAAGGTCCTCTTTCAATAATAAAGAAACCTAATGAAGAGCAGAGGTGCGCTTTCAATAATAAAGAAACACAATGAGGAGCAGAGGTGTGAAGGCTCTGGTCAGGTAAGGTCCTGCGTTGGGAGACCCAGTCAAGTTCTGAGAAACTTGACAGCTAAAGGCTACTAGGGTTCAAATGAGTAGAAAATTGCTAGGGTTCAAACGAGTAGAAAGTTGCTAGGGTTCAAACGAGCACAAGTAGGTGGGTTGCAGCTCCAAATGCAACTCTTTCCCTCCGCTCGTGAAGTGTAGCCCGATTTTTTCCCTCCACTTGGTGTATCTTTCCCTTCGCTTGGCCAAAAAAATGTATAAACAATACCTGAGGTTATATATATTGTTGCATAGTATATTAAGACCCTTTAGGCCCTCATTATAACCCTAAAATATTGTTTTGTGATTTTTCCATTTTTAATGCCCCAATATGAACGCACGTGATATAATATTGGTTTGTCAGTGATGCCCACATGTTTTTCTTCCATTCAAGCACCATTACATGCATTGATTAGTGTCAAGAAAGTCTTCCACTGGGGAAATGTACAACAGAAAGAATTTGATGCTTTGAAGCAAAATATTAGTTCAACACCGATATTGGCTCTTCCAAATCTTAGACAGCCATTTGAGATTCAAACGAATGCTCATGATTCCACCATGGGAGAAGTTCTTATGCAACATGGTAAGCCCATTTCATTTAATTAGGAAATTTTTAATGGAGTCGTAACTAACTATCCCACTTACGACAAAGAACTTTACGCATTGGTACAAAGTGTCAAAAAATGGAAACATTACTTGATGGGGAAGGAGACGATTATCCATACTGACCATCAACCATTGCAGTACTTACAGACACAGTCAAAGTTGGAGAAATCACAACACTTTAGATGGATGGGTTTTTTACAACAATTTCATTTGGTTATCAAGTATAAAAAGGGAATCTACAATAAGGTAGCTGATATTCTTTCAAGGCATATTGTAAATTCATCTATTTTACTCAAGCAAAATTCTATTTTGCATGAAAGTTACATTGAACAATATGCATATGATAATGACTTTCGAGATGTTTATGCAAGCTTGAGTCAAGAAAACCAAATTGAAGAGTTGGATTACCATGTACATAACCATTTGTTGTATCACTTGGGCAAGTTATGTATTCCACAGGGAGAAAGAAACAATATCATAAGGGAGGCACACACTTCATTGATTGCTGGACACTTTGGTGTAGGCAAGACATTAGTGAATCTCCAAAGTTATTATTACTGGTCATGCATGTTTGATAATGTATCTCATTTTATAAGAGGGTGTTCTTTGTGTGCAACAAGTAAGCCTAGAAATAAGAAACTAGGATTGTACACTCCACTTCCAGTACCTTCACGTCAATGGGAGAGTATCTTAATGGATTTTGTAGGAGGTCTTCCATTGTCAAGGAAAGGTCATGATTACTTGTATGTAGTTGTAGACAGGTTCAACAAAATGTGTGTACTAATGCCATGTAAAAATAAAATTACAGTTGAACAAACAATTAATATTTTCTACCAAAACATTTGGGTTCATTTAGGTCTTCCTACTTCGATTGTAAGTGATCAAGATTCTCGATTTGGTTGGAATTTTTGGTCAAATTTGTGGGACTTGATGGAGACAAAGTTGAAGAAGAGTACAACGTTTTATCCAAAAACAGATGGAAAAACCGAGGTGGTCAACAAGACAATCATTCATCTTCTTAGAGGATATTGCAGCAAACATCCCAAGTTGTGGGATGAATAGTTTCATTACATACATCATGCATACTACAGGGCAAAGCATTCTTCCATAAACACATCGCCATTTGAGGCATGTTTTGCGTACTTGCCAAGATCGCCATTGGACTTCATCTTTGAGAAAGATGGCACCATCGATGGTCACAATGACATTGATAAGGCAAGGAAGTTCATAGAGAAAATTCAGCTGATACATCACACAGTGCAGGAATAACTGGAAAAGAGTCAAAGCAACTACAAGGAAAGGCATGACCAACACTGGGTCGATCACAAATTTCAAGTTGGAGACGAAGTTTGGTTATATATTAGAAAAGAGAGGCTTCAAGGGGAAGGTAAAAAGCTTAAGTCAATCCATTATGGTCCTTTTAAAATTCTGGAAAATATTGGTAACAATGCATTTAAACTAGATTTGCCTCCTTATATGCAAATATACTCTATTGTTAATGTTGAAAATTTGAGATTGTCTGAGCCTCCTTTGATTGATGATCAAGGAGAGCATGTTTAGCTACCATCAATAGATGATTTCTCACCAGAATATCTTGATGAGCTACAACAAGATCTCATATTTGACAGAAGAGCTGGAACTTCAAAGAGAGGGAATGTCAAATACCTTAGAGTGGGAATCAAGGGATAAAAGGCTTATAAAGCCAAATGGTTTCATATCGAGAAGATGAGGGAGGTGTACACTCACTTGTTGAATAATTGATAGTATCTTTTGGGGTTCAAAAGGCTTCCAGTGGGAGGAATGATCAAGTGCTCAGTATTTAGCTCAAAAATAAAAGTTCTCATAATGACTCGAATCCTGAACGACCGCATCCATCTCGGCAAAATGATCCCAACGAAATCATTTAACTAAAAACCAAGTTCGTATGAGGAAGATATTGAGTTCTATCCGCTTTGCCATATAGAAGAAATTTTGAAGAAAAAAATGCACAGTCACTGCATAGTTAGCAGTCTATACTACTGATGTGGTAGGTGACTGTGCAAGCTCAACAGTGGTCAATGGTCCAATTAGGCTTCAACAAGTGTTAGATTTTGGTTCGTTATCAGATGTGGTGATCTGGTATGATTTGGTTGGTTAATGGAGGAATATTGAGGAGGGGACAAGTGGAAATCTTGGAAGCCGCCACATGTCCCTCCCCAAAGGTCAGCTCAATCCACAGTTAGAAAAATTTTGTGGCAGGCTGGGGGCTCGAACACAGGACCGGTGCCATACAAACCTCATAGCTTACCATTCCATCGCCACATTACAACTTAACATATAATGACTTCTGCATATATTTGAATTGTAACGGTTTAGCATTTGGGAGTTAGGAGGGAGATAGCCCGCGATCTAGCCCCCTCCATGTGAACACACATCATGTAACTGCCAATTTTAATGGTTAGCAGAATCCGTCAGTGACTAAAGAGACCACATCCACTACGTTTAATGACATGTGACCGCAATTTTGTAAACTGTCAGGTCAACGGTCATGAAACCACGTGGGTATTGCACTAACCGTCGCTTAACCACATCATGTTCCCACTCATGAAGACTATGTAACACCTTCCGGGGTAAATGTGCATATAAACAACATAATAGGAAAAAAAAATACAATAAACATTTCAGCCATCAAAATCCATATATACATCAGTACATTGCACATGAAAATCAAGGGAATGAATTTTTTCATTAATAAATGCAATGAACCAACTGGAGATGGGACTACCACGTTCCACCCGACCATAAATTAGCTGAGCCAAGTATCTCTTTAGCAAATCACCCCCATGCCATATTCCAAGCATGAATGTGGGATCTCATAGAGCACATCAATCAAAACTCATCCAGGGCTTCCATAGGCCACCCACCTCAACCCATCAAACAATGATTCCACATCACGGTCGAACATCACCAAAAACTGTCATCAAATTGGTCTCCATCCAAGCCTTCTAGGGCTTCCAGATTTTTTGTCCAACCAAGGCTTCCAGAACTAGTAACTCAACCCACAGCTTATATAGGGCTTCCAGAGTGTTTGTCCAACGAAGGCTTCCAGAACTAGTAACTCAACCCACAAATTATACAGGGCTTCTAGAGTGTTTTTCCAACCAAGCCTTCTAGGAATAGTAACTGAACCGACCAAGGGTTTCTAGAGCATTTTTTCAACTAGGGTTTCCAGGACTAGTAACTCAACCCAAGATGCTACAGGGTTTCCAGAGTGTTTGTTCAACCAGAGCTTCTAAGACTAGCAACTCAACCCAAGCTGTTATAGGGCTTCAAGAGAGTTTGTTCAACTAGTGCTTCCAGGACTAATAACTCAACCCAAGCTAAGGAAACATGAGAACCAACCAAAACAAAGTAATGAAAGTAAACTCACAATCACCATGGCTATCCAGGAAATGGCAAGGCTAGGAAATCCACTATCAATCCAGGTAATCCTTCATGCTAATGATATATCACAACCAAGAAACTACATGTATGTGCCATGCATGCCAAAATAGTGAAGAAATCATACATGCAACTTGATACCTACAAGAAATCGGATGTAGTTGTTGATGCCAATGCCCTCTTATGCTTTCCTGCTCTTCCTTTTCCTTCTTGCTCCAAGAATCCAAGTATGGAACACCCTCCAAGAGTGCTCCAAGAAAACTCTAAGTATCCAAGAGTATGAGAGAGAGAGAGAGAGAGAGAGAGAATAACCAGAGATTTCCAAAGCTAAATTGACCAAGTCTTGCCCACTGATCCTCATAAGCCTTTTTATTAATGAGGCCTCTATTTTCTTCATTTTCCATTATTTTCCTTCAATTTCCTCCTCACATGCAAAATGTGACCTTTCACCTTTATTTTCTCCTAATTTCCATTATTTTCATAAATAAATGTGCCAAAATACCTTTTTGCCTCTTTAAAGTCTTAGCCATTGCATTTTCCAATTTTCTTAGCTGTAAATAACCAAATGAACACCCCCTAGGATGTCCTACCCACCATTCATCTTGGAATACGTGTCCCATCATCCGTGGTATTTATATATTTTTACATGGAATTTTCACGATGGTTGTTACAGACTGCTAGGGTTGTTAACTAAGCACTTAATGTGCTAATCCGTAGTTTATTGTTAATTAAAATCCACTTAACATTAATTAAACTCGAGTTTAACTTGGTAGACTTTTGTTGGAACCCACCAATTTCGGCCCTAACTCCAAAAATAGTGGGATTAACTCGAATTCCTCCGGTTTTAGAGGAGTTTTCCTAGGGAAAACTATTTTGACCACAACTGGAGAATAATTCGACCAAATTGAGCTCAGGAAAAGGTGTTCCTAACTAATTTGAGCATTCTGAATACATTGAAAAATATTTCAGGAACAGTAGATCTTTGTAAACAACATTTTTTTCCATATTGAGCTAATACAGAGGCCCAAGCCATTTAAGCTGGACAAAGGAGATGTATCCCAGAAGGGGTGAACTCCTTCATCAAAAAATTGCGTTAAGTGTTCATGTTTATGGTTTGCTATAATTTTCATTGCTATTTTTCAACACTTGTTTTTCGTGCTATTTTGCTCATGTATTTCACATAAAACCTAATAAAGTTTACCTGTTTCCAATCACAAACACCATAAGAGAATCATGCACATGAATCAATTGAAAAGCATTTGTTTATAAATCTGAAGTTGAAATTGGCACAACAAAACTAACATTCAAAAACAAATCACCGCACCACCCATTTTAGCAAGAATTTTTTTAGGCTAGAGACATGTTTTGGTTTCTTTAAGCTACAAAATCTCTTGTTGCATGCATCAATCTAAGGTTAGGGAAACATACACAGGAATTACAAGAGGTGGTCATGTCTATTGGACTCCCTTGCAACACCTATTGGTACCCCTTCCAGTATTAGCACATCAGACAACACCTATACACAAATTGATTTTCAACGTACCTTTGGTATATCAAAACCCCCACAAGGTTACATTGAAACTTACCTTAGATGAGTTGTCGACCGTCTTGCTGCTGTAATACACCAAGACAACACTTGGGGAGATTAATGTACCTAGGGTAGTCAGGTAGTATGACTAAGGGCACCATTTGATCCTTCTTAGTTAGTTTTCTAAAAGACTAGATTGAGTACTATTTCCTGAATCGTGGCATATATCACAATTTGTTCCTTATCGCCATAATTTCATCACTTCTTGTTGATTTTCCATCTCATTTTAGAGTATCTAGAAGTTGGGGTTTCTTCCACCTTAGTCTTAATTAGTCGGGACAACAAAATTTATACACATTTTTGGTATTCAACAATTAGGGTTTCTACTGCCATAGTATTGATCAATTGGGACTATCAAATTCCTACACAATTTGCGATATCAAGATTCTAGGATTTCAACCACCATAGTATTGATTAGTTGGAAGTAATAGTCCTCTCGAACTAAAAAAGGAAAAAGAAAAGTCTAGTGGTCTCAAAATTCCACTTGTGAGAAACCTATCCCACAATATTTAGGACGACGAGCTAATCACAGTGATACCATCTGCTAGTACGTGCCCATTTTTCCTGTGGTCCTAACTTTTTCTGAGGTGCTTTCAAGTGACCTACATCAACAGAATCCTTGTATTGTGTCCATTGTATCCATTATAGTTTTAAGTAAACCAAAATTTTTACCGTGTTAATTATATGGTAACTATGAGGGCTCCAGCTATGAAGAACCTATAAAACAAATTGGAAGACATCAAAGTAAGAATCACCACCAAAATCGAAAATCTAGTTAAAAAATCCTTGGTGTTATTTTTTGTATCATCAAATGTGTTCTAGACTTGAAATTGTGTGGATAAGCTAGAATGCATGATATCTCCAAAACCCATAAATTATTTCTAGAAATTCCGCCTAGAAATGACTTAATTAGATTATTCGTTAGTTTTTAAATATTTCCTATGTCTAAACTTAGGGAATATAAATAATTAATCAAAATTAATTAAGTTAAGGTGTGAATTTTCTAGAAACGTGCACGGATCGACTTAAAGTTAATCCTAGCCATCGATTAAGATCTAATCTTTGCCTTTGAAGTATCAACAAAGGATTATAGAAAGAAGTCGATGGGCCTTGGAGAAATTACTTAAGTAGTTTGATTTCATGAGCAAATCAATTACTAGAGTAGAAGCAATGAGTTTCCAGAGAGAGAGCTACTAAGATTGAAGCAATGAGATAGGGGCAAAGACAGTGAAGCTAGAGGAAGGTTTTTAGGTTCAATGAGTGCATTTACAGAGAGGCAAGTGAGCCACAATGAGGCTAACATAGAGCAACGCAAGAGCCTTCAAAGGGAATTTCGAATTTGCTAAGGAAAGTTGAGTTTCAGTGCTAGAAGTTAGGGAGAGGTTCCTGAGGTGAGGAGAGATAGTTTCTTAGACTACAGCAGAGCAGACGGCTTGAGGAGAAGCTATTCTGAGATGAGTTCAGAATTTACTACGTTAGGGTGACACAGTTACTGCGCAGAACTAGTTTGGACGACTCAAATTGAGCTAAGGTTAGAGCCCATATTTACCTGTGGAGTGAGGACATTCCTCACTAGATTTTTCTTACCAAGTTTTATGTGTAGGAGATCCAATTTCGACATCCAATTATACTCAGATTATTTCACTACTGCATAATAAGAAAACCCTCAACTACTGCACCAAGTTTTCCAAGTTGGATTTTTTCGGGGACATTCGTCCATAAATACTGTGTCATTTTATGTGTGTGTGTGCTAGTACTTCTTCTAGTGCTTATTTATTTTGAATTTTATTTGTGTAAGTTGCAATGTTATTGATTCATTATTTGCAGTAGAAAATAGTAAATAAATTACTAAGAATTAATTTAACAATTAAGAGAATTATTTCCACTTGCTGCAATAGGATTTGGATTCTCAAATTTTCGCATAATTTTCACATGGTATCAGAGTGTACATGATCAGTTGGAGAGCTCAGTAGCGAAGGAAGAGGGAATTTCACCATTCATCGAGGGGAAGCAGGTTGAAACCATAGAGGTAACATAGTCACCTTGGAAAAGAGGTCAAATATTTTGAGGAGAATTGATTTTTTCTGAGAGGGGAATAGAAAAATTCAATCTCTTTAGATCGAGGAATTCCAGAGCCAGAGGGAGCAGTCAATGTTTTTCGCAGAGCAGATCTCTAGCTGAACGCAATAGTTTTGCAAAAATTTTCTATAGCATAACTAGTGTCGGGTAGAAGAAGAGCACACACTGAGGGAAAAATTTCCTCAGGGAACTTATAGTCTCACGAAGTTCATTTTCCCTTGCAGATCAACATTCATTGTGAGAATATTTTCTCACTTCACAAGGGAGTGTGAATAGCCTTGCAGCCGCTGAGCAGAAGAGAAGAGGATATTTTTGACATTATTTGAGATGGCCACTATCGGACCACGAGATCAATATGGGTTGAATGGTGCTTCCAACTATGTCATCTGCATGCAAGGATGTCCTTCCTTCTAGGTGAATATGTCTTGAAACCATTCATAGATGTAGTGGTATCTATCCCCATGGAATTAGATTAACTGAAGGAGTACAAAAAGGAGATGGCGTGGGCGAAGAGGTTGAACCTTGATGGTGATTGAGATCACATAGTTTCCCACATATCAGGCAAAGGGACTGGTAGAGAGATGTGGGAGACTCTCACCATGTTGTACCAAGGCACTCCCAAGCAACGGAAGATGTACTTAGAGGAGAAGTTGAGATGCAGTAGGATTTAGGAAGGGAACACATTAACACCTTCCTCTCCAGGATACAAGAGATCTAGGATCAATTTTCAATTGTTGGGGAAGCTCATCAACCCATAGAGCTAGTGTGTTTGGGACTAAACAATGTCTTAGATGAGTGGAAGATATTTGTCCAAAGTATATTGGGAAGAGACACCTTGCCAAGGTGGTACAGGATGTGGTCTGATTTGCAGCAGAAGGAGCTGAGACGAGATCTAGTGAAGATCTCCTTCAATTGCAGCAGTAGTGGATCGAAGTAGGTGAAGGAGGAGGAGAATGTAGCCCTCACATCAAAGAGTCTTAGTCAATAATAGGGGGAGAAGAAAAAGAAGAAGAAGGACTTGTTAAAGGTTAGTGCTTCAGATGTGGTGAGCTCAATCACTACAATACCTAGTGTCCTCTCAGGAGGAAGGAAAAGGAGGAGAAGAAGGATCAAAATGGTGCATTAGGAGAGAATGATAAGCTTTCCTCCAGGCTGGAAGAAGACTTCACCATTTTTGTTGAGATACCCCCAAGAGTGAAGTAGGGTGACTTGGTTTTGTAGCCCTAGAGTGCTACAAATAGGCATGATTCTTGAGGAGGTCCACCTCTTGAATCAATAGCTTGCTATGGGAGCCCATAGTATTCAGTAGCAGGATGGATCAGTGGCAGTAGATGTAGAGTCTAGTTGTAGTTATATGTTGGGGAGCGCAGTGAAAAGTTGGCAGTAGTGCAAGTGGCATAGTACAGAGTCAACAACAGCACATATACAATGTATATCAAAGTTGCGTAGTGGCTGGTGTGAAACAACTAAACATCAAAAATGTGACAGAAAATGATGCAGAGACAAAGTGTTGCTACAGGGTGTGTAGTAGCACTAGAACACATTCCTCGCTAAGAGGGAGTGTTAGTTTTTGTAGCATCGCATCTGTTCTAGCCTTAAAATCTTTTGGAGAGGCTACAATGCATGATATCTCAAAAACCCAAAAGTTATTTCTAGAAATGTTTCCTAAAAATGACTTAATTATATTATTAATCAGTTTTTAAATATTTCCTAAGTCTAAACTTAGGGAATATGACTAATTAATCATAATTGATTAAGTTAAGGTGTGAAAGTTCTAGAAACTCACATGGATTGACTTCAAGTTAATCCTATCCATCGATTAAGATCTAATCTTGGTCGTTGAAGTATCAACAAAGAATTATAAGAAGAAGTCGATGGGGCTTGGAGAAATTACTTAAGTAGTTTGATTTCTAGAGCAACAGACATTAGTTCCCGAAGAGAGAGCTACTGAGATCGAAGTGAGTGCATTTGTAGAGAGGTAAGTGAGCCACAATGAGGCTGACATAGAGAAGCGCAATAGCCTCTAGAGGCAATTTCGAATTTGCTGGGGAAAGCTGAGTTTCAGTGCCAGAAGTTGGGTAGAGGTTCTGAAGGCTAGGAGAGACAATTTCCTAGACAAAAACAGACTAGATGCCTTGAGAAAAAATTGTTCCAAGATGAGTGCAGAAGTGATGGCACTAGGGTGATGAACTGACTGCGTAGAGCCAATTTGGATGCCTCAAATTGAGCTAAGGTCGAAGCCCAGATTTTCCTATGGATTGAGGAAATTCCTAACTATATTTTTCTCACCGGTTTTTCTTTGTAGGATTTCCATTTTTAGCATCTACTTGTACTCATATTATTTCACTAGTGCATAATAATAAAACCCTCAATGGTTGCACTAGTTTTCCCAAGTTGGGTTTTTCCAGGGACATTGGTAAAAAAATAATTGTGTCATTTTATGTGTGTGTGCTAGTATTTCTTCCAGCGTTTATTTCTTTTACAATTTATTTCCGTAGGTTGTAGCGTGATTGATTCAGTATTTGCTGTAGCAAATATTAAATAAATTGTTAAGAATTAATTTAACAATTAGGATAATTATTTCCAGTTGATGCAATAGGATTTGGATTCCCAAATTTTCACTCATGGATTCCATACTACCACACATCAAGGATAAAGACCCCATGAGAAATGGGAACCATTTTGATGGAAACTTGAAAGGAGAATCTAGCCACCAATGATATGAAGAGTATCATCATTTCCATGGGGGTCACCTATATTCTAGCCATAAGACACCCAAGATTGACATGCATAAATTTGATGGTCCTAACTCGGCAGTGTGGGTGGCAAAAATGGAACAATATTTTCAACTCAACAATATCTAGGAAATTAGAGAAATTTTGAGGTCTAAAATGGGTCTCCTAAGGAATATTATAAAATTATAGTGGAAATACTAAAAAAAGATTAGATTGCATCATCAAAGTTTAGAGGGAAAAAAGAAAAAATTAATTTTTCAACTTATCTCCCTACATTTTTACTCAAATTTCGAGCTGGACCACTTGTTGGATGAAAAATTTAATTCTTTATCCAAGGATTACCCATATTTTATACTTTTGATGGACCCTACTATACAAAAAATGAGAAAAATTTTCATGTATTTCTTAATTTTTTTTGTAGCAGGGTCCATCAAAAGTACACAACTTGGGTACTTGGTTAATGAAATACATTTTTCATCCAACGAGTGCTCCTCCTCAATATTTGAGTAAAATCACGGGGAGATAAGATGTAAAAGTATTTTTTTATTTTTTATTTTTGTATCTTTAATATTTCTACTTTTTTGCTCCAAAAATTGTGAATCATCCCCCATGATCAGACATCATCATCTTGAATCCTATTGGTTCTTATAAAGTTTATTTTGGTTGTACATTTTTTTAGGCCCATTTTTGACCTTAAAATTTCTCTAATGTGACGAAAGAAAACTACATGTGGGAGCTCTTTATTTGGACCAAGAACGTTGGTAATGGTGGAAATGGAATTAGAAATTCTACGTTGGAAAGCTAACTTCGAATATTTTCTCTAAAGCCATTTATGCCCATTTTGACAGGGACTCTCACTTTTTGGGTCTCCTCATGAAGCTCAAACAAACTAGCATAGCCTGAGACTACATCATGACATTTGAATAACTAGTCATCTAGACCGAGGGCCTAAGGGACACCTTCTATATGTAATGTTTCATTAGTGGCCTCAGGGAAGCCATCTAGGCACTTGTTAGAATGCATCAACTAGTTATTTGGTTGAAATCTTGCCACAAAGCTTTAGACAGAAATTATTATTAATTCCCAATATAGTCATCCTTCATTGACATCAAAGGCATGTCCCACCCTTGTTAGTGGCCCCATCCAAACCATTAAGGTGCAAAAGGTGTCACTAGTGGAAATGGTTGAAATTTCATAAGACAATAATTGTGTTACTATTGTGATGACAAATTTCCCCAAGCCACAAATGCAAACAACTAAAGTTATTTTAGATTGACACAGCTAGAAATAGCCTAAATAATGAGGACCAACCCATTGAAGTGTTTGGGGAGGATGTAGTGGAACCTCAAGATGCTACACTAGATACTACAACAACACCTACTGAACTGACCATATCGCTCCATTCATTAGTAGGCATTTCTTCTCCACAAGTGGTTAAAATTAGAGGTTTTATTACGCATCAAATGATGGTGGTATCGATTGACATGACAACACGCATAATTTTGTCCATAAATGGGTTATTGAAGCTGTGCATTATTTTGTGTGAACAATATCCAAATTTTAGGTCCTTATAATCAATGGGGGACTATGAAATATGAAGAACGTTGTGAGAACATTGTTGGCTTTGTGGGTCCTGACCCAGGTTTATAGTTAAGTTTCCCAAACAAATCCCTACACTACTGACCCTTTTGGCATCAATCCGTAGAGCGTGGACTAAAGTCTCACTCGAAGCAGTATGGGAGGATGATGGAACCAAGTTTCCATACCCGGAGTGTTATGAAACCAACTCACAAAAAGATAGAAAAGATAGATGAACGCCCTAGAAATAAGCCTCTTCGAGGGGACAACCTCCTTTACATTACACAAATGAACAATTCTTGGATGTTATAAATGAAAAGACCTCCTTTCTATATATAGGATTCTAAGGAGTCATAATATAATCAGAGCCGACATAACAATAATAATGTAAGGGCACAATAATAACAATAGTGGGATTCTATGGGGCACAATACTAACAATATGGGGACTACATGGGTACAACAATATAATAAGGGGGTTGTACTAATAACAATAAGGGGTTACACTAGTAGTATAGGGGCCTAACACAAAGATGGCTATGATGTCCTTTTATGCCCTAAAGCTTCCTTCGTGTAGATTGATAAGCCCTTGAGGCTTATCAATATAATCCCCTCTTATTAGTATCTAGGCCTTCACGAAGGCCTACGACTGTATTTCGCAAACCCTAAATAGGTGAATCAACCACTTACACGCCTTTGTAGTCACTCCTAAATTTGTTATTACCTAGATCGTCTTAAGTGTTAGATATCTTTAGCATGCATTAATGTATTCTTCACATAAACAAATATTATTACTTGCGTCCATATAACAATGTAAACCATGCAGAATTGTGCATCAATACAATATTAAATCATAAACCCAATATTCATCAGAACATAAACGCATTCATTCATAACAAAAGTAAACGGGAAAAACACAGATATTTCAAGAATAATCTCTTTATTGATACTTCAAATTTTCTTATAGACTCAAGACTACCCTACACACTCAGCTGCAGGGGTCCCCACACTCAACTGTGGACTCTACTCTTGGCCTCTGCGCACACAGCTGTAGAGCCTCTCTTCTACTCTAAGACTCTTCACTTCTCACTTCTAATGACCCATTACATTCATCTATGAATTTCACTCAACTTCCTTAGACTCGCTAAGACTCTCCTTTTATACAATCCCATGGTCCGTGGACCATGGGTAGGTCTATACAAGCCGAAACAACTTATATAAAAGAAGGAAAAATCCATTTATGACACTTACTATATACGCACTCTGCTATCATAACTTGCAGAGACTTTACACTTTACATCACAAAAACTTGTGCTTTCTGCTCCAAAGCTTGGGCTTTTTCCCTAAAATTGACTGCAGGGGACCTTGTCCCAACAACCCCCGAACACAAATATCGTGACTAGTCCCCTAGTCACTATGCTGGTGTGGAGATCTTAGTGCGGATACCTCCCAGCTTGACTTGCACCACTACTACCTCGGTCGTGCTCTACATGGCTGCCCGCTTGAGCTGCTCAACCAACTGCTCAGTTGTTGGTCTTGCGTTGTCTTCTTTAACCTTATATTGTGTCCTATGTAGGCCAACCATCTTCTCTTCAATGGCGATCGAGATAACATAAGCCTCGTCCAACCAAGTCCCCAATCTTGCATTGAGGACCTCTGCAATGGGGTCATATGTAGTTAGGTATGGTAAATCATACCATTTCTGGTTTGGATCCTTTCGCACCCCGATGTAGATATAGTGGAAGTCTGCTTTGAACTCCGCGTATTCAGACAACTGATCAAAGATTGTTGGTGACAACCACAACCTTTTGTTGATGGCCATATAAAGACTCATCTCCATCAATACCCAAAAAACTTTACTTTCCCTGATGTACTCAGCGTCCTTGGTAGCCCATAAAGACCTAAATTTTGCTGCTTCTGGAAAATTTGTCTCAATCAGAGGAAATTGGTTGTCCTCCGGCAATTCCCATGCAACCAACACAATTGAAAGTAAGAGGCATGAGTAATGAAATGTCTTGTTGTGGTCTTGTGCCTCCCTGTAGTTCGCAAGGAACTAAATGCATAGGTAGCACACCTAGTTGAACTGTACGCCCTCCGCACACTGGGCTACTAGCGAAACGACTGGTGCCGGCACCTCATTCATGTTACACTTTCACATTAATTTTCCAGCCAAAATTTGGGTGGCCACCTTCACCACAGGGTCCATAATGCTGGAAATTGAATATCTGCGTGACTTTTTGACAAGTTTGAACTTGTCCTTCATCTTCTCAGTGACGTCGTGCTCGTTCGACTTTCCACCAAATGCCTTGGCTGGATTCAGTCTAGAATGCAGTAACAATGTGATCTGATGGATAAGCATGTCGGTTATAGGAATTGGCTCACCCATCCATAGGGACCCATCGTGCACTAGGCACAGCGATTGCTTGATGATAGTCAAATATATCGAGGTGTAGTGGTAATGTGGCACCCATAGTAGATTCAAAAATCCTACCTTGTTCACACCACGAATCCACTCCACCGGCTCAAGTGCGATGACATCAGATTCCTTATAGAACACCCTTTTCATAAAAGTATCAGTAGGCAAGTCGGGAAACCACTCAATGTCCCCCAAGTCCCAATCTTCAAGCTTCAGATGTGGGACATGCACCAAGTGCAGACCTTCAAAAGTTATAGCTTCTAGCGGCAAGGGCGTGTGAAGAAGGAACTGTCCCTCACATGGGTCCTTTTGGACTTTCACCTTGCCCTAGAGCAGAGAGATGTACTTTGGTAGTTTCGAGATAGGGTCTACCCTCTCAATATCGATGTCTTTCACTCCCTCATCGGCCCCAATTCTACAACTTTTCCCTTTTCCTGCACGGTTGGCTTTTCTTTTCTCTAGGCCTATGTAGATGGATGTTTCCTTGGTGACTCGCACACCAACATTGTCTTCTTCTATTTATCTTTCTTCGGCTTGGGGACCTCCCTTGCTAGCATAGGCTTCAGCTTAGGCGACCTCGACAACTTAAGCACTGTTGTGGGAACCTCCATACTCACAACCTCAAGGGAAACTCCCTTAGAGGCAATAGACCCTTTGGCACTAGCAGTCTCAGCTGGTGTAGAAATGAAGTTTTTAATGAGCTACTGGGTTTCCTCAGGTAACCTCTCAAATACAGAACTAGTGACCAAGTCCTCAAAGAATGCACGGCTCATGCACACCAAACAACATGACACATAATCTCTCAGAGTGCAAAGTGTCTCTCATTGGACGACCATCTATAATTTATAGGAAAATTTGAATTCAAATTCGACTGTTCCCCCCAAAATCTGCTCATAAATGCTAGATTGGCAGCAGATTTTCAAATATATCGCTCTTAAATTTAGCCTTAAATGTCGTCCCCCCGCTCCTCTTAGCTATATTCTCACTGTCAAATGATGAACAATGATGGTAACGATCACTTTCTGGCTATGTCGTGCGATCTCTTGTCCTGTAGCTCAACTCACTTCACTCGTCTGCTGACGCAGTGACACCCTTCTATTCCACGCAGGCCCCTCATCGCACAACTCTACAACCTGAGCAATGTAGTTTATAGTCCTACGCCTCCTTGCAGGTGCCTGGAGTGCTAAGATTGTGCTACCATCATATAGTCATCTGGCAGGATCCTCGATGTATGGCTTCAATCAACTACCATTTACCTTTATGGGAAATGGATCTCCATTCAATTTCACAAGCTGAACTGCTCCACCATCGGTAATCTCGTTGATAACATACAGCCCCAGCCAATGCATCTGAAATTTTCCAAGAAATTTATCAAACTTGTTGTCATATAATAAAACTAAAACATTTACCTTGAAGGTGTGCAGTTTAATGTGTCGATCGTGCCATGCCTTTTCACGCTCCTTCTGAGCTTGTTGATGGAATCCAACCAAGAATCTATCTTCCTCTAGCTCTTTCGACTGCTCGAGACTCTCTTCTAAGGCTCTACGATCTGCCATACCTATGAATGCCACTATGCGTAGACTAGGCACAATGTATTCCATCGGCATCACTGCTTCTATGCCATAGACCAACCTAAATGGTGTCTGTCTAGTCAGCTTTTTACAAGTAGTTCTATAAGATCATAGCACCGCTAGTACCCATGCGTCCCAATCATTCCTCTGCGCATTGCAGAATTTTGTCAACACGTTCTCCAATATATTATTAAACGCTTCCACCATCACATTAGCCCGAGGATGATATGGCGTGCTCTTTTGATGATAAACTTGGAACTCTTCCGTCAGTGCGCTGATCGTTTCATTAAGGAAGTGTGTACCGTGATCATTGATCAAAATCTTCAGGCAACCGAACCTAGTGAGCATATATTAAAATAGGAACTTTGTTGTTGTTTCCCCTGTATAATCCTTTACAGGCTACGCGTCCACCCATCTGGTCAAATACTCAGTCACGGTGATGATATACCACACACCTGTCTTCTTTCCTGGAGGTTGAATCGGTCCTACAAAATCGATTACCAACTTTTCAAATGGCTGCAATGACACTTGCAGATTCAGAGGCAGATCATCCCTCCGTGATGGCCTACCCATCCTCTGGCATGCATCGTACACCCTATATTAGGCTTTTGAATCCTTATGCAACATTGGCCACCATAACCTAGCGCGTAAAATCTTCTGCGTTGTTTCTTTTCCTGCATAATTGCCTCCCACAGCTCCTCCATGAGCCTCAACTAGGATACTACTTTGTTCAAAATCAGGCACATAACGTCGCAATATCTCATCCTCTCCCATCTTATACAAGTGACCTGCAATAACAGAAAAAAAAATTGCGCGCACCACGAATTCCTTTTTCTTTTGACTAGTGTACCCCTCTAGAGTCGTTCCCCTAGTCAAGAAGTGGATGATGTCTGCAAAATGATTGTTTGCAACGCACACTGCAAATAGCTATGTGTCTGGCAGTCCTTCCTCCAAATTAGTAGGCTCCACTCCGGTTTCAATGCGTGACAAATGATCTGGTCCTACATTCAATCTCCCTAGCTTCACAATGACTTAAAAATCATACTCCTGAAACAACAGTAGCCATCTGCATATCCCCCCCCCCCCAACATAGGCTTCTTGACCAGGTACTTTAATGCAAAATGGTCTATGTACATCTTAAAGTGTCTGTGTAGCAAGTAATGACTGAACTTCTAGAGCACGTACACCATTGCCAACCCTTCGCACTCCATCGTTGAATAGTTCTTTTCAGCCTTTGACAGCTTCCTGCTTGCAAATGTTATCGAGTGATCCAGTTCTCTTCACTAGCCTATGTCAGTACTACTCCCAGCGTAATACATGATGCATGCACATGCATGTGAAATTCCTTCTTCCAATCCAAGAAGACTAGGATTGGAACAGTGACCATTTTCTCCTTTAAAACATCCAAGCTCCGCTAACACTCTTCATTCCAACCAAATGTAACGTCCTTCTTCAACAGTTTTTCCATCAGCGCGATAATTTGAGCATAAATATTGATGAATTTTCGATAATAACCAATATGACCCAATATTTTACGTAGTTGTTTAAGACTTCTAAGTGCCTCCAAATTGATTATAACCACGATCTTAGCTAGATCCACCATTAATCCTTGTTTGCACACCACATGACCCAACAAGATTCCAAAAGGGATGCAAAATAAGCACTTTTTCAAGTTTAGTGCAATCTGATACCTTCGGCACGTATCGAACATCAAGTGCAAACTAGATACATGGTGCTTTACCAACCCAAAAACCGTCCAATCGTCAAAGTATACTTGTAAAAACTTGTGAATGAACTCTTTTAATGTTGCAATGACTACGTGTGAAAAGATTTCCAGCGCATTCTTAAGTCCAAAAGGAATTAAAATATACTGAAAACATCCCCACTCAGTTGTGAATGTCGTCTTACTCCTATCTTCCGACGCAATCTTGATCTGATGGTACCCCAAGAACCCATCAGTGAATGAATATGCTTCTTGTCCTCCTACATTATCCGGCACTTTATCGGTGAACGGAGTTGGAAAAGGATCATGCACACAAACATAGTTTAGCTTCCTGAGATCTACACATATTCTTATTTCATCCTTCTGCTTCTTTTCCTAAATTACCATAGGACTTACCCAATTGGACTCCTCCACTTTTTCAATAATACCTGCTACCAACGTTTTTTCCAACTCCAAGTGGACCTTTTCCTTATACTTAGGATTAAGGCGATATGGCCACTGCTTCACAGGCTTCACGTCTGGTTTTAACGTTATCTTCATTAATCCTAAATCGCCTATTATCCCTTTTAGGTCTGAATTTTTTTTAGGAAACAAATCCTAGTACTCGCGGAGCAACTCAGTGACCTTATCCACCATAGCATCATCCTAGCAGTCCCCTATCTTCACAAACTTCGGCTCTATCTCTGTCCCAATGTTCACTTGTCAAGTTTTCAGCGGCACAATGATATCTAGATTCTCGATCTACGACCCCTCAACTTCACGATGACCTTCTGTCTTTGGGATATATAAGGTTCCTTGGATCCTCCTCTTCTTCTTCAGCAGTCACATTGTAGCACTCCAACGCATGGTACAACTAGGTGGTCCAATTTGGTTCAATCAAATCCAAGGGATCTTGTGGGATTCTAAAGATCATTGCCTTGACCTCCTGCAGTGCTTCATCAATCCACTAGAATCCATCTTCGAAGCTGAATTTCATGAAGATTATCTGTCTCAAAATATCCCATTCATCCGTGTTGTGGTGGAGCTCTATCTCCAAGTACCAATTCATTGGTATTACGTCTAAAGTGTTGCAGAACAAATGCACCCATTCCGGTTGCAGTTCTACTCCATAAGCATCAGTCCATTTTTCCAAGTGGTCGTGCGGATCACTCCTTCCATCATATTTCTTTGTCAATCACACCTTTGGATTACCAAACCGCACCCTCATCAGTCTTTTGTATTCACGCCATCCATCGAAATTGTCTTTATGCATACCCCACCATCTTGCAGGCATAATGCGCAACACCAAGTCCAAGGCTTGGAAGTGATGCTTATTTGGCACTTCCCTTTCAAATGCATCCAAATATTTATCAACATCAGTTAAACCATCATAATAAGGTAGACTTCTTACCTCCGATGATACGTAATGCAACGATTTGGTCATCATGTTAAATCGTAGCATAGACACTTCGTGAAATTGATTCTACTAGTGTTCCAATTCCTCATCTGAATCTGATGTGCAGGAGCTTTTCTGGTCCCATGAAATACGCCTTCAGATGTCAGATTCACCAATCTTGATCTCACGTCATTATCTTATAAATTTGGTCCAAATCATCGTCACTTTCATAATCGCGGACCGGTTCAATATAACGCAGTCCTTCTGTAGGGTCCACAGGTACTACAACGTGAAGCGATTTTCTTCAAATGACATCATCCGTTTCTTCAAATTGATAACCCCATTCATGTCAATGGCCTAGTCGATCCCAAGGAGCGCAAGGTAGGGATTGCTGTCATGGACAATCTCTATTACATTGAAATCCACCGATGCCCTCACGCCTTCAATATCTCCAGTCACTCCCTGCAATATTCCCATGGGGATAATCTTTTGATGATTTTCCATCCTCAATTGAATATAAGACCACTGTAGTGCAAGTCTCCCCATTCTCTCTCATGTCTATTTTGGAAAAACATTCGCATCTGACCCAAGATCCAAAATAACTTGGTCCATTTCATACTCTCCTATTTGCGCTATGAGCCTCATCTCACGCCCTGTTCTTACCTTATGCTTACCAATTTTCCTGACCATGCACGGTCCCTTAGGAGCATTACTAACGCATTTATTGATAAACTTTTGTAATCCTTTTATGGCCTTTCTATCATGTAGCAGCTTCATACTGGTCTCCAGAAAGGTAGTAAGCATGGATAAGTCCATTTCCTCAGACTACTTATCCTGACTTCCTGAGGTGGAAGCCTCAGTGAAGCTTTTCTTCACCTCCATGAAGGTTTCTTTTGCGTGCTCTATATCAAAGCCACCCTCCTTCTTTGGCGATTTGCGGATCCATTCACTTTCTTCAGGTTGCTTTCCCTTATCTTCGCTAGTCATCATTCCACTATGCAGTACAATATTCACATTAGGATCCTCTTCACAAGGTTTAGACCTCATCATTTGCAGGTTCTGGGTAGGCTGTTGAGGTTGCATCCCATTTTTGCGCATCTTAGCTATTAATACATGACAGTCTTTTGTCGCATAGTCAAACTGAGTACACTATTGGCACGAGAGGCGCGTCGGGTTTGTACATTCTTGCGCGTAGTGTCCTGGTCCCCCACAATTGTAGCAAATAACTTGCCCCCGACCTCTCGTAGGTCCTCCTCCACCTCGGCCTCATCCGCGTCACTAATATCCTCCTTGCGCTCCCCCAACGCCTTGATTTTGAGGCCAAGTTTATTTCTATGTTCAATATGTGAGCGTTCTCTCCATCATTAACTCATAACTACAACCATTGCGCTCCTCGTGACCTACTAATTTGCAGAAGTTGTAGAAGATATGTTGTGGTGTTTGTACAAATTTCTGCAACAAGTGGAAATTATTTGTTGCTTGTTTTCTAGCCTGAGAAATAACACACCACAACGTGGGCCCTGTACTTGGCCCTGCTTGAGCTACTGGCCTCAAAGGCATCGGTCCTCCTCCTTCAACATAATCCGTGAAGATAGGGAAATGATCTTTATCATGCCTCTCACTCTTACATTTCAAACACCAAACTTCTTCGCGCACCTCTGGCTGAGCCGCTCTATCCTTCTTCAGACTTTAGAATTCTAGGCAAAGGTTCTGCAACTCCGCGTGAATCTGATGAACTCCCAAAGTATCATCTTGAATTGGTGTCTCATGCAATCTCATCGCAATCTCCAGGGCCTCCGCCTGGGTCCAAATCTTTTGTTGTGATAAAGCAACCCTTAGATGAGGCAAGAGCGAAGCCACAAACCATTCGCAGTGCTACCCATCCGTAAGGCTCATGTTAGCTTTGCAGATCTTGCACTTCAATCTCTGATCCATCTCCTAAGGTGTCTCTCGAGGCTTCATCATGATCTCCGTGAATCCAACGATTGATTGCACTTGAAATTTGGGCTTACCAAATTCCTTATTCAGTGCAGTCTGAATGTCTACCAACGCAATTGTTGGGTTATCAGTGCAGTACTTAATGTACCACATTAGCGAGCATTCCTACAAAGCAGCAACCAACGTTTCTTTCTTCATCTAATCGGTTGTAATGTTCTGGGCTTGCCACACAGCCTTCACGATGAACGAAAACTGGCCCAGGTCCTCATTTCCCAAGCCCTTGAAAACGGGCAACTTCACTGTATTCGCCATATTGAATGGTGGTGGAGGTGGTGGCAGTGTGGGCAAAGGTGTATGCAGTGGAGGTGAAGATGGAGGTGGTGTGGGTGGATGGAGTATTTGCAAGAACCCTCGCCTTATTAACTGGACAACATTCTGCGGAGAAGCTTGTCCTGCTTATTCATCGTAACTCAGAGGAGGCTCAATCAGCGGGCTATATTCAGGACATGTTCCCCTTATATCCCAAAATAACCTTCCACTTTGCATAGCTCCAAACATCAAGGTAATTGCATAACCCAATTTTCACACAAGAGCATTTGAATCCAATTATTCAAAGACCATAAATACTTACCTTGCGGTCCTTTGAAGAAGCGTCACTTTGCTTCGCTATAGCTAACCGATGTATCGACTGCGATCTCTGTCACAAACCCTCCTACAATATTATCAAACCAGTGATTGACAAGGCGCGCGCGATATTATCTTCAGAGGCTTCCAATCTCCGCACTAACTCCAGGGTCCACACTATTGGACCCTCAAGCCTCCACCTTCCCTGGCCGTCTACCAATTTAGCGATCGACTCGTATAATTTGCCTAGGAAGGAACGAAAGAAAATCTCATGTATCTTTGTGTATGGATACCTGTTCAACCACTGTTCTTTCGTCAATCGCGGATTTTTGTTCTCTTGCGCCGCAAATTCATGGATCTTTCTACCCAACCAATCTTCAATTTCCTTCTTATTTGGATGCCAGTGGTGCACATCACACATATCTTTATGCAGATCCCAATCCTAACAATGGAACCATTTGTTAGCTTTGTGGATCCTGACCTAGGTTCAGAGTTAAGTTTTCCAAACAATTCCCTACACTATTGGCACTTTCGGCATTAATATGCGGAGCACGGACTGAAGTCTCACCTGAAGTAGTATGGGGGGATGCTAGAACCAAGTTTCCACACCCAAAGATGGTTATGATGTCATTTTATGCCCTAAACCTTCCTTTGTGTAGATTGATAAGCCCTTGAGGCTTATCGATACAATCCCCTCTTACCAGTCTCTAGGCCTTCATGAAGGTCAACAACTGTCTTTTGGGGACCCTAAACAGGGGAATCAACCACTTACGTGCCTCTGTAGTCACTCCTAAGTCTGTTATTACCTAGATGGGCTTAGGCGTCTGATATCTTTAGCATGCATTAAGATATTCTTCATGTAAACAGATATTATTACTTGTGTCCATATAAAAATGTAAACCATGCAGAATCACACATCAATACAGTATTAAAACATAAACCCAATACTCATCAGAATATAAACACATCCATTCATAATAGAAGTAAATGGGTAAAACACATATATTTCCAATAATCTCTTTATTGATACTTCAGATTTTCTTACAGACTCAAGAATACCCTACGCACTTAGCTGCAGGGGTTTGCGCACTCAGCTGCAAACTCTACTCTAGGCCTCTGGGCACACAACTGCAAAGCCTCTCTTATACTCTAAGACTCTTCACTTCTCACTTCTAATGACCCATTACATTCATGTATGAACTTCACTCAACTTCCTTAAACTCTCTAAGACTCTCTTTTTATTCAATCCCATGGTCCGCGGACCATGGGTAGGTTTATACAAGCCGACACAACTTACATAAAAGAAGGGAAAACCCTTTTATGACACTAAGTCTACACGCTCCACGACCATAACTTGTGGATACTTTGCACTTTACATCACAAAAACTTGGGCTTTCTGCCCAAAAATGTGGGCTTTTGCCCCAAAATTGATTGTAGGGGACCCTGTCCCAACAAACATAAAGCTCTTGATGAGAGACTATCACTTTCAAACACACATGTTTGCTATTGAAATGGGATGTTTTGGATTTTTCCTCAAAGTTGAATGGCTTCAAACACTATGCCCCATTACCACGAGCTTCCAAGAGCTATATATGAGCGTCAAATAGAATGGACACACACATATGCTTCGTGGGCTTTGGGCAAGTGCTCCTACTATCATCAACTCACATAGAATGGAGAAGATTTTGAAAAATGGAAACCATGGGTTAGTTTTTTAATTCAATTAAATCTAGGCTATTGAATCAATCCCCGCCACCATTTATCTATATCTGCAATCGGTGTTGAGTCACCATCAATAGGTGTTTGAAAAATCCCAAGGAACTACTCCCTTCACGATGTGAGAATCATTATAGAATCCCTTTGAATATGGGTAGCCAACCACCAAATGTTCATTTCTATAGGTATCCATTCACATAAAATAATGAGATTAAAAATATTAGTAAGGAGCTACTAGAAGAAAGCATAATTCGTCCCACCACCTTCTCTTATTCATCCCTAGTGGTCATGGTATTAAAGAAATATGGGGAGTGTCACATGTGTCCCAACTTCAGGGACCTCAACAAGCTCACCATCAAGGATACGTTCCCTATTCTAGTATTCGATTATCTCCTAGATGAACTCCATGACATCCAATTATTTAACAAGTTGATTCTCTACTCAAACTATCACCAAATTAAAACAAAAGTGCCAAACATTCCGAAGACAACTTTCAGAACCCATGAAGGTCACTATGAATTTTTAGTCTTTCCTTTTGGTCTTTGTAATGCCCTGTCCACCTTTCAAAGTCTAATGAATAACCTTCTCAAGCAATATCTCATAGTTTTTCCTGGTCTTTTTTGTTGATATAATCATCGAAAAAAAATTGTGGGAAATACATCTTCAACATGTTGACCAGGTATTGCAACTTTTGAATGATAATAAATTATTTGTCAAATTGCCCAAGTGTTCTTTTGGAATGGAAGAGGTGGAGTGTTTGGGACACATTGTGGGTAATTGAGTATGGTTATATCCAAAATAGATTTAGTCAATGCAAGATTATACACAACCTTAGATCTTGAAAAGTATGCGGGGATTTTTGGATCTCATGGGATACTATTGAAAATTTGTGAGAAGTTATGGACACATTTATTTACCCCTGAAAAATATTCTCAAGAAAAATGCATTCCTGTGGATAGAATTAGCTCAACATGCCTTCCTGAATCTCAAATAGGCCATGTGTTCCACCCTTATTTTGGCCCTTCCATATTTTATAAAACCCTTTGTGATAGAATGTGATTCTTTAGAGATTGACATTGGAGCAATCTTAATGCACGAAGGTCGACCAATAGCCTTCACAAGCCAATAATTAAGTGGCAATAATTTGGGCCAATCTACTTATGAGAAAAACATGTTGGTCATATTACATATAGTAGACACTTGGAAACCATACTTTCTTGGGTGAAATTTCCAAATCTGAACTAACCATCATAGTTTGAAGTATTTTCTAGAGAAACGATTATCCTCTCCACAACAAAATAAATGGCTTACCAACATGTTGGGATATGACAATGAGATAGTCTATAAGAACTGTCAATATAATGTTGTATCCAATGTCCTTTCATGGAAATTTTAGGAGGATTACACACACTTATCCTTATCCTTTCCCACACCATCTTGGATTGAGGAGGGACACAAAGCATGGTTTTCCCATCCATATCTTTTCCATCTAATCCAAAAGTTACAAGTGGATCCCAACCCCCTAGTGGGTTACACTTGGAAGTAATATATTCTTCAACATAAGGATCATGTGGTTCTCACCCCTAACTCCAATCTCAAACCACACATCGAAGAAAATATTCGCTCATCACCCATCATAAGACATCCAAGATTTCAAAAGACTTATGCTCGAGAAAGCCACTCCTTCTTTCATGAAGGGATGAAACAAGAAATTATTACATTTGTAGCTAAATGTGATGTATGCCAAAACAAAAAAGGGGAATCAATAAAGATACCAGGTAACTTACAACCATTTCCACTACCTGCTTCTATATAGATGGATTTCTCCATGGATTTCATTTCAGGTCTCCCTAAATTATGAAAAAATTCAATCATCATGGTTGTAAAGGATCAACTCTCCAAATACACCCATTTTTGTTCCTTACCACACCCATTCACTCCAATTTTGGTGCCTCAAGTCTTCATGGTTCAAATTTTCAAACTACATGGCATGCCTACTTCTATTGTGTGTGATAGTGATCTCACATTCACCAGCAATTTTTGGCAGGACATGTTTAAGCTACATGGCATGCAACTCTAAATGAGTACAAGAAATCAACCATAAATGAATGCTCAAACCAAAGTGGTAAACAAATGTTTAGAGACTTACCTGTGGTTCTTTTCCTTATATAGTCAACATCAATCGGTGTAGTAGTTTCCTTTAGCAGAATGGTGGTATAATACTAATTATCATGAGGAAACCAATATTAAAATGTATGAGGTGGTGTATGGCCCAATCCAACCTTCACAAACTTATTATCCTATTGGATATTCCAACATGAAGGCAACTGATAACCTGCTTCAGAACCGAGCTACCACTCTATCTCTTCTGAAGGATAATCTCCATCAAGTGCAAAACTAGATGAAGCAATAGACTGATCAACATCCCTTATAAAGGTATTTTGATGTGGGTGACCAAGAGTTTCTTCGACCCCATCCTTATAAGCAGAAATATATCAAGGAAAATGGCTTCCAAAAATTATCTCCAAAATTTTATGGGCCTTAGCAGGTGATTAGCATATTGGCTCAATTTCCTACAAACTAACCTTGCTGACCACTTCAAAAATTCGCCTTTCTTTCCATGTCTCTTTCCTCAAGAAACTGGTGGGGCACAATTCTAAGATACATACCATACTTCCTGAATTGCGAGAGGAAGGTTCCATATGGATCCAAATAGAATAAGTCCTAGATTCAAAAGAATGACATCTTTGTGGCTGCACTATTAAGGAACTCATCATCCAATGGAAGGACACCTTACTAGAAGATGCAACATGGGAATCAAAAACTATTCTCTAGAATTTTCCACAGCTCTAGCATTGAGGACAAGGTTTCTTGTGAAGGGGGAGGGCATGTTAGGGTCCGAAACTAGCCGCTTTATTAATCTAATAATCCCAATAAGGCTCGTAAGAGTCATGATTAGTTAGTTTAATAAATAAAGTCCATAAGCATTGTGCGTGGTTGACCCACATTATAAAAAAGGGACCATAGTTAGTTACAATAGGTCATAGCTAATAAATAAAGTGGTTAACCCACATTATGTAAGGGACCATGAGTAGTTAGTGTTTTAGGTCTCAGGAAACTATACATTGTCAAAGATAGTAAGGGAATTCTAATCGTGTGTTGTGTAATTGAGTTATGCTCGATTAGGGGTTGCCCCATCAAAGAGGCAAGTGATTAGTATTATTGCAGATATTAATCAAATTTTCCATTTTTATCATCTCATTATATTATTTTATGTGGTATCTCTGGCATATTTCTCTCTTTTGGTACTTTCTCCAAGTCAAGCATTCCACAAATAGTCGATAAATTTATACAATAACAAGGGATTCAAGGACAGGATAGAAGTAATTGGGGTTTGTAAATATGAAGGGAACTCACAATTTATTTCTTTTTTAATTTCATTATATATATAAATGGAAGTAAACTTTCATGTTTTTGAATATCCTACTATCATTTGAATGGACTCTACATTTGGAAAAATATCAAGTGTTACAGGTTCTAGAGGAATAACATTTTTTGGCTATACGTTTCAAATAAATGCATATATTTTTTTACGATATTGTTGGTTGCAAATAAATGCTTTGGATTTTTTTTGCCTCTTTGTAAAGAATGCAGGATATCAAAGCATATTATAGGACAAGAACTCACTCTTTTTCCATTCAAGAGTTGAGGTTCTCCATTGATTCCCTCTTATCACAAAACTTTCCAATTTTTGGATCCTTCAACTTTGTGGTTTTACTAACTTGAAAATTTTCCCCAATCACAAGTGAACTACTATCTCCTTGTAAATTCATCATGTTTCTTCACTTCATTTCATAAATTCCTTGCACATTGGATAAGATATCGTCGTCAAGCTCAATAAGATCCTTATTTACTACCAATAAAACCTAAAGAAGAAACTCCATTAAGGCTAAATGTTGCTCGAGGAAACATAGAAGGAGCAATAAGGTAAGAGGTGTTTGAATATTGAGTAATTATAGGCTCTCTACACACTCCAAAGTCTCCATGAAAATCTTCTCACTTAGGCCATTCAATGTCTTGTCAATTTACTTTACATAGATACCAAAATCCCCTAGGTGATCTACAAATCTATGTCATTGGTTGGTTTCAAGGCAGCTCATCACATGGAACTTACGAGAAAAACTAAACAAGGCACTTGAGCTTTCATCGTCATGGTATGACACAAGGGTAGGGTATACATGAGGGTTCAAGAATGTCCTATTTTTTAATAATGTGTCTTTACAACAATAAAAAAAAATTGTATGGATTCATTCATTCATTCATCTTCCTTAACACACTTCAATTGGTAAAAACTCGACACTTATCTCTAAAGACCCCCTTAAATCCATGAATAATCCCTCCCATTATTACAAAACTCCCATAAATATTCCTCCCTATTATCCTAATTGATGAAATTTAATGTTATTAAATAACTATTTCAATTTTATTTTCAATAATAGGAGCCCCACGAGGATTTTGCATCTTTTATATTTGATTTTTTAATAATAACTCTAAAAATTCTTCACCGGTATTAACATTCTTTGAATTTTTTTATATTAACTTCAGGGAGTTCTCGATTCTTGGGAGTAAATATTTGTTGAATAAGTTATATTCAAATTTATAAGGATCAATTATTATTCTTTAGGGCTATCAAATGAATGTTATTTAGGAGCTCATTCAACACCATATTACAAGGTATTTGGATTTAATACTCACTAGGAAGGTGTATTCAATACTCTGTTTCTTGAATTACATAATATAATTTAAACAAAATTAAATTCAATGGTATAAAATCAATCAAATGGCCTATAATATTTAAACATCATATTAAGTGTAGTACACATTATGTACTTCCTAACACATAGCCTGGGCTGGAATCCAAAGCTTAACTAGTGTGAAATTGGAAACCTTTTTCATTAAAAATAGAATTTAATGTATGATGGAATACTTTAGCTTCTACTGTGAACAAAACTATTGAGTGACTTCTTGAAACATATGAGTGAACACAATTCATTAAAAACCCCAACACCGTATAATAATCCCAAAAAATAAAATTAATAAAAATTAAAATTAAAATAAATAAATGAATGAATAAAATTAAAATTAAAATTAAAATTATGGATTTAAACCATCTATCTCTATGAATTAAAATTGGCCTCCATTGACCCAAATAACAAGGGCATTAATCCATATTCCTTCGTTGCTTTCTGAGAAGGAAACAACTAGATCCACATCTTCACCCTCCCCATCTACTCAAATAAATTGGATTTTTTTGTGGTTTCCATCATAACCTCGTTCGTCCTAGAAAACAAGATATAGATGGAAACATTTTCAAGGGCCACACAATTTGTGGTAATCTAAGTGGTCATTAACTCTTGCACCAGGATCCTTGTCATCATCTGCACCGTTTCTTTGCTAGCCATGTAGACATCAATCCCCAGTGTTAGAAGTCCCACCAGGGAGTTGCTTAGGTTGATGATGTGACCACCACCACCACCAAGAAACCCACTTGGCAGCCTCTCTACTACATAGAAACGCTCGTTAGAAGTTCTCTTGGAAAATCCTGTCCTACTGTCCATTGGTGTTCTTTGCAAGCGTGGAAAAGTTTGAGTCTGACACTCCAACATTCGTTACCCCAATATAGTGGGGTCAAATGTGTGCTAAGATAGTTACAACAATTGGAAGACCTAGTAGGGCTTGGCAACATCGAATCTGCAGACAATCACCTAAACACCATCACTAGAAGAAGCCAAGTTATTGATTTTGGAAGCCACCTCCTCTGAGGTGGTTTGGTTGGAGGAGTAATGGATGAAAACTTTGGCTCCTTTCTCTTGCTAATGGAAGGAAATATTCCTACCAATTCCCCCTAAAGGTTCTTATTGTAATGACCACTCATATTTCAAATGTGTTATGAAACCAACTCACAAAAAGATAGAAAAGATAGAACAACGCCTTAGAATTCAACCTCTTCGAGGGGGAAACCTCCTTTACATTACACAAATGAACAATTCTTGGATGATACAAATGACTAAACCTCCCTTCTATATATAGGAGTCTAAGGGTTCACAATATAATCAAGCTGACATGACAGTAATAAAACAAATGCACAAAAATAACAATAGTGGATTTCTATGGGGAATACTAATAACAATATGGGGACAATAGGGGCACAATAATACCAATAATGGATACAATAACAATAGTAATGGGGGAATGACTAGTATTATAAGGGTCTAACCTGCCCCTCTCCCTCTGAAAAGCATTGTCCTCAATGCTTGAGTAGTTTTGGATGCTTTTGTATAAAATTCTCATCCTCCCATGTGGAATCTTCAGTGGATAAGTTCTTCCACTTGATGAGATACTCTGAAATTGATCGATTTCATAGCTGTCGAGTTCTTGTTTCTGTGACTGCTTCTGGTTCCAATATGATTTTTCCTTCCTCGTCAAGTTCTAGCAATATTGTTTGAACTGGGATCTTGTCACCTATAACCTTCTTTAAACATGAAACATGGAAATATGGGTGCACTCGGGAAGCTGCAGGAAGCTCCAATTTGTATGCCATAGTACCAATCGTTTGCAACACCTTGTATGAACAATAATACTTTGGTGATAATTTATTATCCTTCTTAGCTTGTTTTAGGGACATTTGTTTATATGGTTGTAGTTGTAGGAATACCCAATCACCTACATCAAAACTTCTTTCACTGTGATGTTGATCTGCCTGTTGTTTCATTCTATTCTGTGCCAACGTGAGGTTATCCTTTAAGAGTTGGAGAACTTGTTGTTGATGGTGATGTTCCACTGCTTGAACCTTAGAATTTTCTCTTAAATATGATGTGATGGATGGTGGATGATATTCATAAAGTGTCATAAATGGGGTCATTTTTTGCTGCAGTATGGAAGGAAGTGGTATACCACCATTTAGCCAAAGGAAACCATTTAACCCATTATGTCTGTTTATCAGATACAAAGCAACGAAGATATCATTCCAAACATTTGTTTACTATCTCAGTTTGCCCATGAGATTGAGGATGATAAGATGAGCTATGAGTTAACTGAGTACCGAGACAAGAAAATAATTCTATCCAAAATGTTCCAGTGAAAATGGGATCTCTATTGCTTACAATAATCTTTGGGTTTCCATGTAGCTTTTGAATTGTTTCAATAAATGTAGTAGAAACTGTACTCTCTTTAAATGGATGTGATAATGCACAAAAGTGTGCATACTTGGTAAGTCTGTCAACTACCACCATGATGACACTCTTTCCTTCAGACTTGGGTAAACCTGTGATAAAATCCATTGAAACCTCCTCCCAACGTTGGCTTGGAATGGATAAAGGTTGTAATAGACCTGGTGTCTTAATTGTTTCAACTTTATTTTGTTTGGCAAACCAACATTCCGCCACAAACTTTTGAATATTTGATTTAAGGCCATCCCAAAAAAATTCCTTCTTAACCCTGTGGTAAGTTTTTAAAAATCCTGAGTGCCCTCCTAAGGGAGAAGTGTGCAATTCCATAAGAATCCTTTTGTTTTAGCTGGGAATTCTTACAGAGGTATAGGCGATCTTTGTACCATAACGAATCATTTTGCCAGCTAAATGTATCAGACGTACTGGAATCTTATTGTAGCTTTCGAGTGAGTGCCCACACTTCTTCGTCATTCTTCCATTCCTCTCTTGCTTCATTTATCCAATCTGGTTGGATAATAGAAATGGCGCACAACAATGCTTCCACATCCTCATCCTTTCTTGAGAGTGCATCTACCACAACATTTTGCTTCCCTTTTTTGTGGATGATTTCAAACTCATAACCCAACATCTTTGTGACCCATTTTGGTTGCTCTTCAGAGGATAATCTTTGTTATAAAAAGTATTTAAGACTATCATGATCCGTTTTTACCTTGAAGTGTCTTACCATTAGGTAGGGTCGCCATTTCTTAAGTGCATGTAGTATTGTCAACATTTCCTTCTCATAAATAGCTTTGTGTAAAAACTTTCCCTTGATTGGACGACTTTCAAAAGCAATGGGTCTTTCATCTTGCATTAAAACAACACCAATTCCATTTCTTGAAGCATCACATTCCACAATAAAGGTTTTTGTGAAGTCCGGTGTAGCTAACACAGGTGCTTGGCACATTGCCTCTTTAAGATGTTCGAAGGCCTTTGTTGCTTCTGGAACGAAAATTCATCTTTCTTCAATAATGTTGTTAGAGGTGCTGTTATTCTCCGATAATTCTTAACAAACTTGCGATAATACCCTGACAACCCAAGAAATCCTCGCAGATGCTTTATGGATGTGGGTATTTTCCATTCCTTAATGGCTTTAATTTTGTTAGGGTCTACCTTAACACCTTCATGAGATACAATATGACCCAGATATTCCACCTCTTGCACTCCAAAGAAATATTTGGATCTTTTTGCATATAATTGTTTCTCCTCCAATAGTTTGAGCACCCTGTCCAAATGTTCAACATGATCGTTCCAAGACTTGCTATAGATTAGTATATCATCAAAAAAATACTAACAAAAATTTTCTAAGGAAGGGCTTGAAAATGGAATTTATCAATCCTTGAAATCTAGAAGGTGCATTGGTAAGGCCAAAAGGCATGCCCAAAAATTCATAATGACCCTCATGAGTTTTAAATGCTGTTTTTGGAATGTCTTTAGTCTTCATTATGATTTGATGATATCCTGAATGAAGATCCAACTTGGTGAAGTAAATTGATCCATGAAATTCGTCAAATAATTCATCAATGACAGGAATGGGAAATTTATCTTTAATAGTGATCTTGTTGAGCTCCCTATAATCTGGACACATGTTCCATGATCCATCCTTCTTGTGCACTAATACTACTGGAGCAGAGAAATAACCTTGACTAGGTTCAATTATACCAGCCTCTAGCATTTTTGCAACCATACGTTCAATTTCACTATTTGGGCATAGGGATATCTGTACAGCCTGATGTTTGGAGGAACACTTCCTGGAATCAAATGAATAGCATGATCATGATCATGAATAGGTGTGAGACCTTTGGGAGTCTCAAATACCTTGGAATGGTTATTCAATTCATTTTGGAGATATGGAGAAATAGATGATTTTGATGTGGGAACTTATAGCGAACATAGTTGTGAAATTACACCTCATTGTTCCTTCTTTAGAAGCATTTTCATACCATTAGAGCTGATTATCTTTCCTGCTTTCCCTGCAATACCCCTTAATTCAAATTCCTTTCCTTCTGCACAAAATTTCATGAAAAGTTCTTGAAAATTAAAAGCTATTGTACCTAAGGATTGTAGCCATTGGACTCCTAGTACAACATCAGCACCACTCATTGGAATGGAAAGCATTGGTCTATTCGATACATATTCTCCCATGGATATCTTGATATTATGGTACTTTCCAAAGAAATTTATGGTTCCTCCACTTGCAACCATCACTTGACACTCTAGTGTTCGATATAGGAAGCAATTCAGTTCCTTTGCTATCTTACAATGAATAAAATTACGGGTACTTCCCGAATCAATCAACACTATTACCTTTTTCTTCTTGATATATCCTTCTATCTTGATAGTTTGAGGAGTGGTAATTATAGCCAATGCATTACAAGATATGGTCAGATTCATTTCTTCTTTATCTAGGGTTTGGTCCTGGAGTATATCCTCTTCTTTTGACATTTCTTGTTCCTTTTCCTCCTCCTCTTCACAATCTATGTAGAATAATTTCTTCTTATCACACTTATGACAGTATTTTCTATCACAACTGTAACAAAGCCCTTTTTCTCTTTTTTCTTCCAATTGTTGTGAAATCCCTTTTTCTCTTTTTTCTTCCAATTGTTGTGGTGTCAACCTTGTAGGTTGTGGAAGGCTAGGGGAAACAACACTTCCATCTTTATAGTTATGAGTGGTAGGCTTCCTGGTTGACATAATTTTGCTTTCCATTTTTCTTGCTAACCTGAATGCCTTCTCCAATGAATCAGGTTCCCAAAGGCGAACCTCATGTTGGATATTATCCTTTAAAGTCCCTATGAACACATCAATCCTACGCTCCTATGGAATATATTTTACCCTTATGTTCAATTTTTGGAATTCCTCAATGTGCTCCATCATTGAACCCTTTTGTTTGTGATTTATCAATTGGCTAAACAAGGTGTTGCTTTTTGTATCCTCATAATGTGCTATCATTTCTTCCATAAAAATTGCCCAAGTGACAATTTGTTTAAGAGAGAAAAGCCATCGATACCATACAAACTGATTTGTTTCCAAATATAAAGTTGCAATACGTACCTTTTGTGTGTTTTACACATTATGGAGATCGAAAAATTGCTCCATCTGTAGTATTCATGTTCCGGGATCCTTGCCATCAAACTTCCTCATATCGATTTTTGGAACATGGTGGGTCTTCAATCCAACATTAGAGTCTATGACATCATGATTAAAATTTCTTTTGTTCTCATCATGAGTTTACTTTACTACCCTTTCACCATTAGTGACCATTTCTTGTAGCAACTTATTCAAATTTATCTTCAATTCTGCCATCTTATTGTCCATGACATTCATCTTAGCGTCCATGTCATCCATCTTAGCTTCCATGCTATCCATCTCAACCTCCACGCCATCCATCTTAACTTGCATGCCATACATATTAGCTTCCATGCCATCCATCTTAACTTGCATGCCATTCATATTAGCTTCCATGCCATTCATCTTGGCTTCATTTACCTTTAGTGAGGATGAAATTTGTTGTACTTGGTCTTGTAATTTTGATATATCATGTTGCATTTCTTCCTCTTCTTCACAAGTCATGCTAGAGGTTTCAGGTTTCTTACTAAGTGTTTCCATTTTCTTTCTTCGGGGCATTAATTAACGCTAATAATTCTTCACTATTCCCTTTGAATTCCTTCAAACTAATTTTTCAAACCAATCTTATGCAAAATTTAAAAAAAAATACACATTTTTTTTCACTTTGTAAGAGTTCGATATTGAATCTATTGTATCTCTATAACTGCGGATCTCGAATATCTGAAATCTTATCCTATGGTATCCCTTTGAGTCGTCTTTCTAACCCCCACAAGTTTAATCAAGATTGGATTCTCCACGGAATATTTATGCCAAATCTCCCATGGTGACCTGATTATAGACTAGTTCAGTAGAGCGAACTTGTACAACGTTCCACGTGTCACTGTTTCGACCTTAGTACCTGAAACTGATACAAATAAAACTACAAGCTATCCTCTTTCTGAAAATTCTTACATAATTTCAATCTAATGCTCAAAACAAAAGTTATGGCGATTTTCCCCAGGTCATCTGTTTCGAATGTAATTCGGAAGCTTGCAAAAACCCTAACTTCCACAGATCATATCTCCCCAAATATAGCGAGACAAGCTCTGAAATTTGGACCCAAAGTTCAGAATGATTTCAGCTCAAATGGGTTTTTGTTTTAGCTTCTGAAATGTCGTAGAAAAAAAATTGATAGTGAAAATGCCATGATGACCTCTTTGGAGCAGCGAAACCCTAGAATCTAAAGCTCTCACACCAAATGTTATGAAACCAACTGACAAAAAGATAGAAAAGATAGATCAACACCTTAGAATTCAGCCTCTTTGACGAGGCAGCCTCCTTTACATTACACAAATGAATAATTCTTGGATGATATAAATGACTAAACCTCCCTTCTATATATAGGAGTCTAAGGGTCACAATATAATCAAGCCAACATAAAAGTAATAACATAAAGGCACAAAAATAATTATAGTGGGTTTCTATGGGGCATAATAATAACAATATGGGGAAAATAGGGGCACAATAATAACAATAAGGGATACAATGACAATAGTAATGGGGGAATCACTAGTATTATAGGGGCCTAACAAAATGCCATCATCCTCCTCATCTTCTACTCCTCTAGCCCCTTCTTGAGGGTTATATATATAAGAATCATACATTAAATTTAACAAGCGAAACATCAACAACTGACATAGAAAATCTAAAATCAAGTCATCCTGTCTTGATATTGTGGGCTTGATCCAATTGCCATGAGTGTCACACTTACCCCCAACCTGAGCTACTATAGAGGTTAGTAATAGATGTGTTTGTGCTCTCAAAAGAAGTTCTGTACATGGAACTCAAGTATTGAAAATTCAATTTAGAAAATGAATAATCAATAACTAATGCAGTAGATATAAAATTGAGTGATTATGTCCAATATTGTGATGTAGTTGTTGTCAATTTAGTGTCTAGAGGAGTAACAATGATAGTGTTACAAAAAGGTGGATTCAAAGTAATAATGTTGGAACAAGAAGCCATTAAAAATATCTATGAAGAAGAAATCCTGCTTACAACTGATATTCAAGGATGATTTTATAGGTTGTGTCCACTATCAATGGTAGATTCACCATAAACTTGTCTACTTCATTTGGAAGTCCAAACCACATCTTCAGTGAATGGAATGAAGACATCATTATTCCATCATTTTGGGGCAAGAGGCAATACAATTTATCACGAGATTATTAGGATGAATAAAAATGCCATCTAGAGAACTAGACATAATTGATTCTACTTCTTCATAGAAAATTTGAAATTCAAATGAGCATGGGGAGGCAACAAAATTACGCTTGAGTCTTAAGTCATATAGTAGGACAAATGTCTTAACACTTATTTGTCAATCCAAGGTATGTAATCTTATGAGGTGTGTTAGTGTCGGTATCTTCATCCCTCCATCAGAGATCAAATCCTCTTGTTGCATTTCATATTAGGTGTCCCGCCCAGTCAGCTGCATTCCATTAGGCGCATGGATCATTTGACGGTAGTGGCTTCTCCTAAATTTTCCCTCATGTCATTTACCTATTGGCTTATGTTTATTCATCAACAATGGTATACAGTCACTTTTTTGTCTTTAATATTGTAGAAGTCTTTTTAGGGTTTCATTATCATTTAGGTCTAGGGTTTCATTAGGGTTTCATCAAAAATGTTTCAAAGTGTCCAATAACAACCAGCATGCACATGGGGAGGTTCCAGCACCAATAAATTTCATCATCAAGTGCTTAGAAATGTGTCTTTCCTCAAAACTCTGTTTTGAGGAAAAACAGAGTCTTTTTGCTTTTATTGTAAAAATTCATGTAATTTTATTTCCCCCATATGTAAATCATTTCATCTGTAACCCTGGTCACTTTCCCTAGCCCCAGTAGCTCCAACCCCCTGCAAAACAAGAAAAACATAGGTCATTCAGTCCATCACAAGTTCTAATAAACTGAAAAAGATCAAAACAGAGTCAAAAATAAAGTCATTTTCAAAACATTGTAAAAGTGGGTTTTGCAAACCAAAAATTTAAAAGCTCCTTGTATATAAGTCATTTCTTCAATTGAAAAGCTCATTTTCACTCCAAGACAAAGTTGGGCAAAGCAAAGTTGTGTTGGTGAGCAAGTGAGAGGAATTGGCGAAATTTGCCCCAAGACAAAGGCGCGGTGCATAGGGCCGCGATCTCCAATTCAAATTTACACGGGCGCGGCACATACACTGGGCACAGCGTGTTGGGCTTGATGTGCGGCGCATAGAGTCAGCAAGCCCGAAATCTTCCACAGCTCACTCCAAATTGCCAACACGCTTGGATCATCATTTGTGCAAGTAGGTTGAGCCTTCATCACTGCTAGTGAAACAATTTTTATGAAATTTATGGTGATTGTCTTATGGTAATGGTTTAAAAAATAAATCAAACACTATCTCTTGAAATCCCTCAAAGGAAACTTTTGCTTAGGGTTTGAAACTGATGTTTTGGCCACCAAGTCCACCTTTCTACTCGCTCACTCCATTTTTCCTCATTTCCCTATTCCCTAAATTCACTAAATCCCATACCCCAATTCCCATTTCCCAAAATCCCAAATACAAATTCCCAAGCCCTAATACTATACCAAAAGCTCCTAAATTACTCTCTAATTCCCTGTTCCCTTCACTAAACCATGTCTCAATCAGTCCCTAAATTCCTCACTATTTCCTCCCTCTACAGTCCCTTATCTCACTTTTCCCTTGGTGAAAAAAGTCAAAAAACATCACAATCACCTACTTCTCATCAAGGCAGCTCCAAGATATTTCATCCACTAGCAGAGATGGCATCTGATCCCTCATATGGTTATGAAGAGGAGACACATAGTGACTCACCTACAGAGGTACATGCACCCAGGAGGCCTCATAGACGTGGCAAACATATTCGAGAGGAACCAACCACTCTTGTTGAGTTACAGGCCTACCCTCTTGCCATCAGTTGTTTCCAACACCAATCCTGTTATGAATTTTGTGAGAAGGTTGCTAGCATTTAGTTTCATCATGATTTGGCTCATTTGTTTGTGTTGCATTTACATGATGGTCAAGCCACTCTAGCTGTTGTCACTTTCACATTAACACCAGAATCCATTTCACTAGCAACCGGTATTCATAACATTGGAGAGCAATGGAACAAGAGGCAGCAAATTGACCGACATCATTATGAACCATACATCAAGCCCGGTTACTTGAGACAGCTTAGGAGAGTTTTTCCTTTTCGGTACCTCAAAGATTCATATGCTCCTTTAATGAGATTGATCATGAAGTATTTCAACTGTGAGGGATGGTTCTCCTGTTTATATGCCTATCATATCAGGCTGCTGATTCATTTTACCAGGGTGAGGATGATGAACCTCCCATACTTCATGTGCTGAAATATTGAGAAGATGACCACCCTAGTACAGCACAAAACCCCTCAATAGTAGTTCAATAGTATATATCATTTTTCTCTCATTAAAATTGTGGTTATCCATCAGCTTGGCTTGCAGGGCATCACTTGGGAGGACTTCATTTCTCATGAGATTTTCAGAGCTCCTCAGGGACCTTTAGAGGCTTTGGTGGACCTTCTTATCAACATGAGGGTCATGAGACACAGACCGCTAGTATGCCGGTGTTTATCACTTATCAGAAGGGCACTAGATGATTGTTGGCAGCAAAGCGAGTATTATCTCCACTCGGGGTGGAAGGGGTCTCGCTTCCGTCATCAGCACCAAAGGTTCAAGACAAAGGCAAGAGACCATTGTAGGATGAGGGGCCTTCAGGTGAGTGGGACTTTATTCTCATTGAGGGTGATGATACAGATTTGAGCTCGCAAGGCACAAATCTCAAAGAAATCATCCAAGAGCAGCAAGCAGACATCAATGCCTTGTCCCTCAACTTGGAGGGGGCTAAGTGGATTATAAAATACTTGGAGCAAAGGAATAAGTAGCTTGAAGATCAACAAGTGATCATGGAGTTGCAAAACATTCAGGAGAATCACCAAGCTGCCCAAAGGAGAAGGGTGGAGTTCACTTTGCTTGAGAAAGAGATCAATGTCGATTGGGAGTCATGGCCTGAAAGAGCTAATATTCACTTAGAAAGGTTATTGGAAAAGGCCAACAAGGAGAAGGCATTATTGAGACACATGGCATATCATTATATGGCGAGGAACAAAGTTTGCAAGGCGAGAATCAGGAGTTTAAAGGCAAAATTGAAGAAGGCATGAAAGAGGCAAAAAGAGAATGATCAACTTCAGATATTGGCTGAGGCTTCCTTGGCCCAACACAATGCTTGATGGAGAAGACTCAGCCCAAATTTCAAAAAAAATTGGGGCAATTTTTGCATTTTGGAAATTTTTGGCACAAAAAAAAAGGCATTTCTGTCCTATGCGCCACGCCACGTGGCACTCGCTTTTGATAGGAGCCTCTAAATCACAAAAACTCAAAATTTTTGGATTTGACATGAAAAGTTATGTTTTCCTACCAATGGCCAAGAAATTTGGACAACTTTTGAGCCCTCAAAAAGGTCAAAAACACTCAAAAAATGACCTTACTACCCCTATTTTGACACACAGGAAGTAGTGTTGGGAGAATTGAATTTTAGAGGGGAAAATGGAGTCCCAATTGAAAAATTCCACTTGGGTTGGAAAGTATACAGGTAGACCTTTCCAAGAAGCACACTTGGAGAAAATTTTGACACCATGAAGGCCTCCAAAAGTGGGTCCAAACAAGTGCTACGCATAGAGAATCAGGCGCAACACATAGAGGAAATTTGGCCCAGTTTGACCAGGAATGCTCTGTTTTTCACCCAGCTTTTACCAGTTTGAATTTTTCATCTTCTTAATGTCAAATTTGTGATTTAATTTCATGTATATTGATGGATCATGATGTAAATATGTCAAATTTTCACATAGTAAGGTAGATTCATCTGTTAAAAAGTTGTTTGAAACTGAATGAATAAGTTCCCTTGTTTCTAGAGGCATGTTGTTCCACTGCCTGATTTCTAGTTCTTGGTTTAAAATTAGTTGGAACAGCTCCTAAACATGTGATCTTGACCCCTAGAGGCTAGGATGAGCTATGCTTGGTCTATATTATGTGTTTTTTTTAGTCATTAGCATGGTTGGACTCTTGAGAAAGTAAGGAGCTTCATTTTACACTCATATCAGTATTTTGGCTAAGGAATTGAGACCAGGGTTTGCAGTACTCTTTGGGATCCCTATGGAATTTGTTTTGGTACAGTGCTTTCTTATGTATTTGTGAATTTATTCATGTGTTATGTATTTCATTTTCTCTCTTACTTCTTCTCAGCTAAATCAAACAAGAGTGTAAGTAGAATACATTGAAATTGCAGTGCTCTACTTGAGGTTTGCTTTAGTTTCTTGATGTTTTCAACTATTTGGAGAGGATCCATGGCTTCTCTTTCCCTCTTCAACTCCTCCTTTTTCTAATCCATCCATCTCACTTGATTTAGAGTGCCAAATACAGTTGCCTACCTTGCCCCATTGACATCCCTGCAAGACTGAGCCTGATTCCCAGCACCCAAGATCTACCTTTCCCCTAGAGCCCACAAAAATATCATTTTGTTCAATCAAACTCTTTGCACATATACCTAGCCTAAGATCAGCAGTTAAATCAATCATCTCAAGCCTTTAGTGATCATAATTTGCTGAGATTGACCCGGAGAGAGCCCTCTCCCAACTTGGTAGGGCTAGCTACCAGGTTAAGCATGGTTTGATGTTGGCCCTGGATCCTACCTTTCTCAGCCTAAGGTAAATCTAGGCTCTAACAAGCTAAAGACACTATGTGTACAAACTAGCTACGTAGGAGTTCTTATGCTAGGTAAAATGTAATTTAAGAAAAGTGATTCCTAGAATTGTTATAGACATAAGACCATTTCCATTAGTTCTAAATCTAACTATTTGCCTCACTATGGTAGAACCAAAGATCTAGATAAATACATCACATTATCAAACTAGACATCTTTCTGAAAACATACTTCATTTAGTTAAAGTGGTCCATAATGTCTAATGAAAAACCTTAAGGTGACAACTAATGTTATGAGGGTAAAAAGAAAACGCAATCCAACAATTACAAATGTTAACTTGCAATTCAAATTATTTTCAATACAATCTTCTAATTATCACCTAAAGTTTGCTAATTTTGGTTAATTCAATGTCTAAAGGTAACATATACAATAGAATAACAATTATAGAAAGAAAATACTCTTCCACGTAAATAATCATGTACAAAAAATTACAGGAAAAACAAAGTGATTGCAGGAAAAATAGAGTATTCACAGTTTGCATACTAATTGACATGAATGATTAAAAAAATAATTCTAAGAACAAGTAACCTTGTTGAAACCATTGAAAACAATTGAACACATACCAGGGGGCCTCCTAGAACATGTTGCTATACAAGATACTTAGAAGTTGGAAAAAGATATCACACCATATCAGAGAAGAAGTCTTTGGTATTAACGAAGCTTCAAAACCTTCGTACAAATAATAATGTTTGTTCCAAAATAACAAGTAAATACGTTTGACAAACATTTTCTCTTCCTCACTCCTCTTTATATGAAAGCTATAAAGTCATAATCAAATTTTCCTAAACATGGGGTTCAGTTCAACATATTAAGAAAATATATAACTAAGATAGCTAATGGGAATGTAATGTGGTGTTGGATAGTCTTGATATTTTTTGAATCCAAACTATGATCCTGAAGCCTTGATATTCAAATTCCAAATGCTGGAGACAATTTTGCTGATTTTTCTAACTAATTACAGAAATTTCTAAAATGACACTTTGCATTGACTTAGTGTTGTCTTCAAGATGGTGTCTGACTACAAAAGGCATGAATAGATATTTGTCCATCTTATGAACATTATGTATGTCCTCTTTGGAATTTGTAAATGTAGAACTATATGAGCCTTGGAGAAATTATAAGAATTTAGGAAGTGGCTAATATACTTTGATTGCATGAAATTCCTATAACTGTTAATTTTTAAAGTTAGTAACTCAATAAATGCTTTTAATACATCTTTATGAATTAAAAATACGAAATTTATATTAGAAGCATCAATTACCTTTATCATGCCTTGTATGCCATTAACTTGAGTTTGTAAAAGCTGGTAAAAATAAGGGGGTTTTCATTCAAAAATGTAAATAGAAGGCTAAATAATACAGTGAAAAAAAATGCAAAAATTGGTAGCCAACATCGAGGATTCACATGTCTAAGCCAACGAAAGATGAAGGTGATGGTCATGTATAAAAATCTCACCGACCCATCGAATTGATTAAATTATTTCCATTCTTTGTCATTAGAAATAAAGTCTTTTTCCAACCGACGAAAAGTTCTAGGTGAAATTGTCGCGTAACTAGACTAATCCATTTTTATGTCAAGATTATGTATATCCAAGGGATACAAAAAAAAAAATCATCAGATACACAAAATAATAAACACTCAATACTAGATTTTGCAATCGACATAAGTTCATATTTTCTAAAGATTTTAGAACTTAAAATAACAAAAAACTTTAATCATGTGGATAACCTTCTTTAGAGTGGGTTCACTACAAATGGTATGTGATAAGTTGTGGATAAGAGAGAAAAGGTTGAAAATATGATGAATTCATCAGTAATGTTGTAACATAGGTAGGGGAGACTATGGAGGCCTTCAAAGTGGAAGCACATGCTTATCTTGATATTAAACATGGTGATTTTAGTGGGACAAAAAATATGAAGTGCACGAAAACAACTCCATACGAAAAAATAAAAACCAAACTTCGAGATATACGATTACAAACAAATTTAAGATTAAAATTGCAGTTCCTTATGATATCTTGTTAAGTGAAATAGGGACTGCTCCTATTGAAGCAATTACTATGGTGCGAGTCATAAGGTATTTAAAAACAAATTAGCAAATGGAAGAGGGTAGATGGCCTAAGGTTGTCTTTAATGATAGATTGTGCAAGAGAAAAAAAACTTGGATGCAACAAAATAACAAATGGTTTAGTAAATGGGGTATTTGCTTGAACGCGTGTCCCATAAACAACAAAGAGATAAAATCTTTTGTTATGGAAAATTTCCACAAACATACTTGGGATAAGGAGCTACGAAGAAAGAAAAATTACTATATTGAAGTGTTTAATCCCACTCATAATCATCAACCAAAAGCATACATAGAGGCCAATATCTCTTGGAGAGCCAAAATTCTTATTGCTCAGTTAAGGGTAATTCTCATCAACTCCGTTGTGAAACAGGGCACTGGAAAAGGCCAAAGGAAGTGTGGGAGGAAAAGGTATGCATTTTTTGTTCTTCCGGAAAAGTGGAAACAGAAAAAATAAAAAATAAAAAATAAAAAAAAATCATTTTAGAATGTGAGGCCTTCAAAGACAACAGGGAAAGTTATGCAGATATGCTGGCAGCTATCTCTTGGGATAATCTATTTAGGAAGGGGTATGTTTAGAAGTTGGGAGCATTTATTATGAGGCTTCACAGAAAAAGGGTCAAATACATCAAGCAGATGAAGAAGCAATCTGTCCCATAGGCTAGCTTTAGCCTCGTGGACATTAAAATAATTTATTTATTCTTTCTTTCTTTCAGCAAAGTGGAGATGAGTTATTGCTAGTTGAGTCAATGTTGATATGTGAGTTATTGCAAGTTGAATCAATGTTGATATGTGCTTTATTAATATATTTACATTTTTATGTCGATAAGTGTTTCTTTACAAGATTGGGATGGGTAGAGATTGTTCACCCCAAATAATCACATGCCTTCATTTTCTTCTGCTTTGTTCCCATAAAAAATGTGACACGTGGAAGCTTCACATGCATGTGTTTCACATTGAATTTATAGGGATTATGTTCATTCCTCTTTTCCTCGATTGACCTAGGAACGATTCCTATGACATCCTGTTGGGATTATCTTGATTTTTGATTTGTTATTTTTTGTTTAGAAATCCGGATGATTCATTGTCTCCCGATCCTAACGTGAAATCAGAGAGTCGATTCTCATCCCTGAATGGTAAAATTCTAGACTAGTGATCAGATTACAGAAATGTCATATTCCTTAAAGAAATCATATTCAAATTTTTGCAAAGAACTTTGTGGGAAATTAATAATTAACGGGATAATTCCTTTGCGGGGTGAATGAGATTTGAATGGCACTAGTGTGAGGGAATCAAAGGAGTTCTGTAAGGGATTTTATCAATGAAAAATAATTTTTAAGTTTATTAAGAAGTTGAGATGGAAGCGAATGAGTTATGTCAAAGTAATTGTGTATTCAATGATGAGAAGATGATTCTATCATCAAGTTCAAATACTCGCTAACTATAAGCAAGTGGACTTCAAGAAAAAATTGTTGTTTTTCATGCCAATTATATTCTTGAAACTGGAATGTTCCTTCAAGTTGGTGGTGGCGTAGCATGATCTCTTAGAGTTTATTGGTATGAATGGTTGAATTTCCCGTGGAAAAACAAATACCTATATAATATATATATAAGAAGTTGTATATCACGACACCTAATCGTTTATAATAGTTTTTTATGGTTGTTCATAACTTATTTGGTGGTTAGGCAATTTTATGTGTTAGGCTATTAGGTTTATTTATTTATTTTTTATTTTGTATATTGAAATTTGTAAAATTATTAGGTCACAAATATAGATCTAGCTGAAGAATAATTTCAAAAACTTGCAAGTAATTAAGAAAGAAAATTGGAATCAAGAATGAATTTGATTACTAAATATTGGTTTGAGAATCAATACATAAAGAAACTAAGTTAATCTTAGTTGTACATGCAATAACTATGGATAATTAAATCTAAGTGTGATTTATGTTGTGTTAATGTGTACATGCACCACATGCAAGCACTAGAGTTAACTAACTAAAGCCAACTGCACACCACATGTAAGCACTCGAGTTAACTAACTAAATCCAAGTGCACACCACATGTAAGCACTCGATTTAACTAGCTAATCCAAGCGCACACCACATGTAAGCACTCGAGTTGAACTGAAGTTAATTAAGGCTAATTGTTATAGATTTGAACTAAAAATATAAGATAATAGAAAGAAACCCAGAAATAATATGAAATTCTTCTTTATTGATCAAACCTTAAGGTAGGGCAACACCATACATTCACTCCTTAAGGAAGGAGAACACTCCACAAGCCATATGTCTGTTCATACAATATTCCTTGGCACCCCTCAATGTGGAGTCTCTAGCCTCTATATAGGCTTCATACATACAATACCATGGGTCATTACCATGGTTCCCTCAATACCATCTATCTAAGACCATGGGCCCATTACATTATTACTAACTACTTGTGGTCCCTTACATGATATGGGTTAACCACCTTATTTATTACTATGGACCATCCCATTATTACATTATTCCATTTGGGTACCTCCCTTTGTACCCCATATTATCCCCCCCAAGTATACTACACTAATTAGGTACATGTAAAGCAACAACCCCCCTTAAGCATAACGTAGGTGAGTGTGATAGATCTGAACTGAAAATATAAGATAATAGAAAGAAACCCAGAAATAATATGAAATTCTTCTTTATTGATCAAACCCTTAAGGTAGGGCAACACCATACATTCACTCCTTAAGGAAGGAGAACACTCCACAAGCCATATGCCTGTTCATACAATATTCCTTGACACCCCTCATTGTGGAGTCTCTAGCCTCTATATAGGCCTCATACATACAATACCATGGGTCATTACCATGGTTCCCTCAATACCATCTATCTAATACCATGGGCCCATTATATTATTACTAACTACTTGTGGTCTCTTACATGATATGGGTTAACCACCTTATTTATTACTATGGCCCATCCCATTATTACATTATTCCCTTGGGTACCTCCCTTTGTACCCCATATTATCCCCCCTAGGTATATAACATTCCACCCCCCTTAACATGTTTCGTCCCTGAAACATGGGAAGAACAAAAATAATAAGATCTACTCAAAAGAGTAGTCCACTAGTACCATGCACGTGCATCTAGCCATCCCAAAGAAAGGTGAACCTTCGATCTAGCTAGTGCCTCGCTTGCTTGAGATTGAAGCTGACCGTCGCGGCTCTTCTGTGTGGATCGTCGCTCCTATCTATCTGTCATGCTAGGGTTGTTGTCCTTGTGGCTAATTTGTTTCCATCTTGTTGGTTGTTTTCTTGCAAGGTGATGTGGGTGGTGATATGCTGAAGTTTTAACCCACAGTGTCTTTTGCTTTAATTCGCCACCTAATGGAGCTTGATTGGTAGCTGGTACATGTTGTGGTGCCTTTTGTTGTTGCTTATCTTCCAATATTACTTCAACCACTGAGCCCTCATCTGATGTATCAGCACCTGTAACCTTTTCTACTTCAGCCTCTATTTGTGTTTGATTATTGATCATCAAAGGCTCATCATCTGATGTGTAAGTTAAATTAGAGCTTTGTGCTACTGCCTCCTTAGTCTCTGTTTGTGGCTTAATGGAAATATCCTGCAATGTAATTTTCTTCTTTTTATACTAGAGCTTCGGGAATTTCTTCTGCGCATTAATATTGATAGTACCCACAGATTTCATCCAAGGATATCCCAAAACAACATCCATGTTATCCATATCTGAAGTATAAAAATCACCATCCAACACATACTTATCCATAGAAAGCTTCAAATCCTTATAAACTTGAACATCCCCATCATCAACCTATGTGTTTTCAATGTGTTTGGCTGGAACTTGTAATTTTTTTGCCAAATTAACATTGATAAAATTATGCTTGCAGCTAGGATTTATAGACACAATCATCTTCTCCTTCTGAATCAATCCATGAACCTGCAATAAGGAGACATCTGTAGAAAATAACGCCTTACGTGTCTCATTCTCCTTTTTTCTAGCACGAGACCATTTGTCTAAAAGGACTCTTTCAAATTTTGCATCTGAAAGTTTTGTTAACTGCTTGTTGTCAAGCAAGAACCACCATTTGGCAGCCTCAGCTTTGAAACTAAGTGACACTGAACTCTTCCAAAGTGTCCCATATGTGAAATTTTGTCTCTGTATGAATTCTTCAATAGTAGGGCTATCCTCTTTCCCTGTAAAATTAAGATCCGCCATGAAGAGTGTTTTGAAAAAATTCACTTACTTGGCCAAAATTTGGAATGGCCACAATTCTGTCAATATTTCTTAGAATCCCTATTATGACCTGTTTTCGGAAATGGAAAAACCATTCTACATCTTCTCATGTGGTAGAAATCCCGATCTAGGCCTTGGAATTTCAGATCCATGCTGCAACTCTCCCGCCGTCACCAAAAATTATGGAAAAAAAAAAAAAAAAACGTTGATTTTAAATCAGCGATATCTCCCTCATCCGGACTCCGATTCGATTAATTTTTTTTTTTGAATTTGGATACTTTTTCACAAAAAATCCAGATCTGCAATTATACTCTACATATTTTTCCCCAAAACATACAGATCTTATCTGCAAATTCGTCGCCCCGAAAAATGTCTACAACACCACTGATTTTTAGATCAGCAATATCTCCTTCATCCGGACTCCGATTTGGCCGATTTTTTTTTTAACTTGGGTATTTTTTCACAAAGAATATAGATCTACAATTATATTTTGTAGATTTTGCCCCAAAACGGGAAGATCTGATTTGCAAATTCGCCACCCTGAAAAATGTCTGCAACACCACTGATTTTTAGATTAGCGATATCTCCTTCATTCGGACTACGATTTGGCCAATTTTTTTTTGAAATTGGGAATTTTTTCACAAAGAATCGAGATCTACAATTAAATTTTGCATTCTTTTCACCAAAATGTAGAAATATGATCTACAAACTCACACCCAAAAAAAATCCTACAAAAAACAAATTGCTACTTTGCCTAAGAAAGTGCTCCAATACCACTTGTTATAGATATGAACTAAAAATATAAGATAATAGAAAGAAACCTAGAAATAATATGAAATTATTCTTTATTAATCAAACCCTTAAGGTATGGCAACACCATACATTCACTCCTTCAAGAAGGAGAACACTCCACAAGCCATATGCCTGTTCATACAATATTCCTTAACACCCCTCAATGTGGAGTCTCTAGCCTCTATATAGGCTTTGTACATACATTATCATGGGTCATTACCACGGTTCCCTCAATACCATCTATCTAATACCATGGCCCATTACATTATTACTAACTACTTGTGGTCCCTTACATGATATGGGTTAACCACCTTATTTATTACTATGGCCCATCCCATTATTAAATTATTCCCTTTGGGTACCTCCCTTTGTACCCCATTATCCCTCCTAGGTATATTACACTAATTAGGTGCATGTAAACCAACAACCCTTCTTAAGCATAACGTAGGTGAGTGTGATACAAAATGAATTAGTCCTAGTAACAAGTCCATTTTAGGTACCCATATACAATCCATGAAAACAGGAAAGAGGGAAAACCCAATGGGAAGAAAATGCCCCCTCAAAATATAATGAAAAAAGTAGAAAAATACAACTGCTAGGCAGTCATGTCCTTCACCCTAAGACGATCTTGTAGAAATCGAAACTTCTTCTTAGTGAAAGTTTTAGTGAAGATATCGATAGCCTATTTGGAACTAGGATATTACTGAAGATCAGTGATCCCATCATGAATTAGTTCTCTAATGAAGTGCATGTGGATCTCGATATCTTTGGTCCGTTGCCGCTGCAATGGATATCTACAAAAATTTAGTGTACTTTGATTACCATACCGAATGACAGTTGGATGATGGAAAATGATACCAAGCTCATATAGGAAATGTTGTAGCCAAATGGCCTGAATAGTGGCATTGACTACACCTTTGTACTCAATCTATACTGATGATAAAGCAATGACAACCTACTTTTTGCTTGACCAACATATTGGGTCAGATCTCAAACTAAGTACATAACTGGAGGTGGACTTACAATCAATGTTGTCTCCATCCTAATCTGAATCTGTGAACCCAATGAGATCCAAAGAACAATTTGTTGCATAATGAATCCCATAGGAGATTGTCCCCTGGACATATTGAGGGATGCACTTTGTAGCTTTCCAGTGAAACTCATGTGGCTCCTACATGTATCTCAAAACTTCTCCTACGACACATGAGATATTAGAACAGGAGTGAGTGAGATAAATAAGACTTCCCACAAGCTGATGGTATAATGTGAGATCAACCAATGGTGTGTCTTTGCCATTCTCAAGATTTATCCCTGATAAGAAAGGTGTGGTTGTTGGCTTGCAGTCACTCATGTGAAATCGTGCCAAAATATCTCTAGCATACTTTGGTTGAGAAATGGTAATCCCAAGACCACTATGATTGATATCTAGCCCAAGGAAGAAATTTAGCAATCCCATGTCTGTCATAGAAAACCATTTATGTAATGCAGTTTTAATCTCAACAATGGTAGAAGATAAGCTACTTGTTATCAAAATATCATCTACGTAGAGTACTATGATCAAGAAGGAGTCAATTTTCTTCAAAAAATAAACATTGGAATCATATTTTCAACGTACAAAATTTTGAGATAACAAATAGGAATCCATCTTTGCATACCACACTCTCGGTGCCTGCTTGAGGCCATATAGAGACTTATTTAATTTGCATACCAAAGATGAATTTTTCACGTATCTCTGTGGCTGCTCCATGTATATTTCCTCCTTGATATCACCATGAAGAAAGGCATTCTTCACATCCATATGACGCGCCTCCCATATTCTTTCTTTTGTAATGGAGAGAGCTAGCCGAATCGAATCCATTTTTTCCATTAGAGAAAAAGTCTCATCATAGTCAATACCATCTACCCGCTGAAAACCTTTCCCCACCAATTGTGTCTTATATCGACTAACCTGTCCATCTGCTACTTTCTTGGTATGTCCAACCCACTTGCTCCTCACAATTTTATGATTGGATGGTAGCAGAACCAAATCCCAAGTCTGGTTCTAAATGAGAGAGTTGTGTTCCTCATCCATAGCTTCTTCCTGTTCAGGATGCCCAATTTCTTCTGCATAAGTCTATGGATCAGATGAATTCATCATATAAGTGAGCATGGGCATGCATTCCTCCATAGCTAAGAGTGCTTGTGGATGTTCCTCAAATTGAGGTATAGTGGCAGAATCATCTAGGAGATTACTCATGTTGCGCCATTTTTGTGTTGAAAGTGGTTGAGAATCTTTCGAACTACATGAGGAAGCATGATCTCGATGTTCAAAAACTGGTGGTCCAACATGTGTCACAAGAAAAGGCTCATCTATATTAGAATTACGATTTGAAGTATCATCTACATACTCATCAATTAATGTTGAGGGAAACTTTATAACAGGTTCATCTGGTGGTACATGCAAAGAATCTTCTTCAAAATTTACACTCCTTTCGATAAAGAGAACTTCAATGTTGATATCAAACAATCCATACCGTTTAACTTTATCAAAATACCCAATAAACATGCATTGTTGGCATTATGTTTCTGGTATGGCTATATGTTACAGATGTTGTACTTGATGGCAACACCCATGGCATGGCTCTCAATATGATGAGAATTAAGAAGTACGTAGGAGAACAGTTCAGAAGATGCGTACCCACAGGTACGCCGTGCAGGGACCGCGTCCAGACATGCAAGTTACCCATTCATGAGGTGCGTACCCCAAGTGCACACACTTCAAGGCAATAAAGCGCGCACACGTGGGGTTCCTTATGTTTAACCCTTGGTATTTTAACCATTCATGAGGTTCGTACCCCCAGTGCACACACTTCAAGGCAGTAAAGCGCGCACACGTGGGGTTCCTTATGTTTAACCCTTGGTATTTAGCCGACGGTATTGTGTTATTATGGTTTTGGCCCGTGGTATTGGTCCATGGTTTGAGGAAGAGCTTGCCTATATAAAGCAAAGGAGATCATTTGGCTTGGGTATGCTTTTGGGTTGAATATCTTAAGATCTGAAATATTGGGTTATTGTTTCAAAAGCTCGATCTAT